>JABMCL010001189.1:97500-105000 GCA_018857735.1 Alviniconcha marisindica
ATGCAAAGCTGTATATTCTGACCTACTTCAGGCTTAAAAAGAGACAGATCTGTTACAGATCCTACTCTTTCATAGCTCTGGAATTTCCGCAGAGGGGAACATTGATTTCTGCGTCCCTAGTACCCCATGGCCGGGGCCAGGAAGAAGACTAGGACACCACAGCCTCAAGATTAACCAGGAGAATGCACGGGATTATGCACGTGAAACCTGTGAAGCGACAAGCTGCACTGTGACACTGTGCTGAGTTCTGGAAATACACTGCTCAAAACCTCTCGCTCTTATTGGCACGCGAAGCATTACGATCAAAAGAACGTGTCTGTTGGCTTCTTGACACGATGATCAATTCAACTAGTTATCATTCACGGTCAGTCTTTTTTTTTTCTTCTCTGTCCCCCTCCCCCCCCCCCCAGTCTCTGATGGGTGAATTATAACGGAAAGGAGGAAGGAGGTGGGGGGTATGTTAATAATGAAACAAGTGATTGGATCCGCTGTTTTATTCTCTCTGCGAGAATCTGTTACAGATCCCGCCTGTTTTGATCCTGGGTCCGGTTTCAATACTAATTATCAATTCACCGGCTCACGTTGTCTTTCTGTCAGCGAGCGTCGTTTAGGAAAAACAGTTCGAAAAAGGCGTCAAAATGAAAACTGTTCGAGTCGTGGCGTGTGCTATCAGAGTTGCTTTTGATCTTCAGTTTTTGAGGCAGGAAAATCACCTCGAGATCTCGCGCTCCAATCACGCGACATGGTAATGTGAATGATGGATACAAGGCGACGATCTTGATCGTACGGGGACGGGGTGTGGGGCGTGTGTGGGGGGGTGGGGTGAGGGGGGTGGGGGGGTGGGGGGGGGGTGGGAATAAACAAATAGACTATGCGTTTATGATTAAGTAAAAGTGTTCTTTCTCATCTACTGTCGTCGTTGCCATTGCCGAGATCGTCGTCGTTTCAACTCCGTGGATTGCATGCAACATACTAATCTTCCTTGAAATGAAAAAAACCCACCCCCTCCCTAGAATGGTTAAATATGTACACTTTTTGTTTAGATAGGTACACGACAAAAAATCTGCAATATTTCGGCCAACATTGATTACCCCACCCCCACCCCCACCCCCACCCACCCAACAACGACACCCAGTCATTCAAGAAAATACAGTCTTTACGCATGGCCCATTCTAAGAATGTCGATGGGGGAGCTAGGTCACGTCAAGTCGCGAAATTGAAAGCGAGGTTGTGTTTTACATTGACGGAGGTCATTCTTAATGTTTTGTTTTACATTGACGGAGGTCATTCTTAATGAGCTAGGTCACGAGATCGACATCGCATGCCATTAAAAAGGAGCCATTGTTCGGTTGTGTCCTGTTGAACAGTGTCTCCATTCGCCTTTCATGTGTTTTGAATTGTTTGTCGTTCAAGGCGACAGTCTGGCAGATTCCCCCCTGCACCCCCATTGTTTTCAATAAATCGACCAGCCGATGCCACAGAAGCGAGCAAGCAAACGAACAAGTGACTAACCGACGAAGTAAGCAAGCATGGAAGCAAATACTGAACCCCTCCATCTATGTTGAACGGGTTGATCCAGTTCAGGTTCAATGTTGCTTTACGTCCACAGAGACCACGTGGACTGTTAGGGACGGGGATCCCAGGGCGGCCTCCTCGACATTCATACAGCTCCTGAACTCTGTTACTGGACGTTTAAGTTCTATGTTGCTTTACGTCCACAGAGACCGTGTGGACTATTAGGGACGGCCGGGAGCCCAGGACGGCCACCTCGACTTTCACACAGCTCCTGAACTCTGATTGATTTAGTCACCAACCTCTTTAACTGAGGACGAAGCATGACGCATACGGATAGACAGATAAATGATTTTCAACGCCAAGTCAACCATGACGATAATGTTAGGGAGAGTCGCATACAACAGTCTAAAGATCTGAGACAATCAGAGAGAGAGAGAGAGAGAGAGAGAGAGAGAGAGAGAGAGAGAGAGAGAGAGAGAGAGAGAGAGAGAGAGAGAGAGAGAGAGAGAGAGAGAGAGAGAGAGAGAGAGAGAGAGAGAGAGAGAAGAGAGAGAGAGAGAGAGAGAGAGAGAGAGAGAGAGAGAGAGGGGCAATGGACATATAATGATTAGACAAATTCACAACCGTGCTTCTCATCCAGACATATCGATCTGCCCTTCCTGCCTCAAAAGAAAAACAATCACCTTGAACTCTTTTAAGGACCTAATAACTCTCTTTTGACAACATTAACCCATTCTGGTCCCTTCTGCCTCGATGGCCCAACTCTGACGGCGTTGTCGACCATAAAAGAGTCACGTTCTCAGACCGTTTTTAGCACAAAAGAAAGCGTCGTTTGAAGGTGAGTTTTCAGCCTCCTCCCATCAAACCGTCTCGCTGGATCATCAGGGGGAAGTCACTCTCTCCGACGTCTCCATTGGTCTCTTTCATGTTGCCGCTCTTCCATTGGCTGGGACGGTGGCGGTCAAAACGGTTTCCGGTACGTAAAGCTTGCTGCCCGGTTTGGAGCTCCACGCTGTCCATGATCGTGACTGCAAAGGTTTGGGAGGATGAAGATGGGGTGGGGAGGAAGGGAGGGAAAGGGAGGGTGGTGGGGGTGGGGGTGGAGTGGGGGGGGGGGGGGGGGGGGGGGGCGAAGTATGGTGGCTGTGATGGAAGAGTTATGATCATAATGTAAGGAAGGCAGCTGAGGGATAATAAAGGTGATTTGAGTCTGTGTCAGCAACCAACAGGAATGTCTAGCCCTCCTTCAAAGCTCTTCCTACATGTACATTAACACTTCAGGAGATAAACCAAAACAAATTAACAAAACTTAAAAACACCGCAAAACAACAACTCAACGAAATTTAAAAAACACCCCAAAACAACAACAAAACAATCTTCCTTCGCGGTTAGCATCCAGCCGATATTTGTGAGCAAGCAAGAGAGAGAGAGAGAGAGAGAGAGAGAGAGAGAGAGAGAGAGAGAGAGAGAGAGAGTGAGAGAGAGAGAGGAGAGAGAGAGAGAGAGAGAGAGAGAGAGAGAGAGAGAGAGACTTCTCCTAAGTCTAACTTTGTATCACCAGACTGTAGAAGAAAAACATCGATTGAAATGTTTTGTAAACGTGTTTATGTACGTTCGTGCGTGTGTGTCAGCGCTCGCATGTGTGTGTACCTGTGTGTGGGGGGGTTGGAGGGGGGGGGGGGTGACGCGCGTGCGTACAATTACTCTTCTGTGTCTGTGTGTGCGTGCGTACGAGCGTGCGTGCGTGCGTGCGTGCGTGCGTGCGTGCGTGCGTGCGTGCGTGCGTGTGTGCGTGTGTGTGTGTGTGTGTGTGTGTGTGTGTGTGTGTGTGTGTGTGTGTGTGTGTGTGATGAATGTGCGCATCTGTAGACCTTTGTAGTTGAACCGAGCTCTTTCATGCCGTAAATATTGTTATCATTATTAATAATTTAACTCGCTGGTAGCAGTGCAGCAACAGCCAAAGAAAAAAACAAAACAGAACAAACAAACAAAACACACAAAAAACACAACAACAAAGAAGCAAGATATATAGGAAACAAAGGAACAGCAGATTCATTTTCAGGGGTCTGTTCCTTTCAAAATTTTCCCTTCCTTTCTTCTTGTTCTCTCACTGGAACTCGCAGTAGGGTATGTGTATATCGCAAAATAATCCATTCCCCCCCTCCCCCCCACCCCCTCCCTCCTCCCCACCCCCCCACCCCTGACATGTAACCCCTTCACTGTCCCAGCCTGTAAAATTTCCGGGCTGAATGACACAGACGCGCCTGCAAACAGTATACTTTCCGGTCCTATAACACCTTTACTTTCAATGCTGTGATTTTTGATGAAAATCAAACAGTATACTTTCCGGTCCTATAACACATTTACTTTCAATGCTGTGATTTTTGATGAAAATCAAACAGTATACTTTCCGGTCCTTAACACATTTACTTTCAATGCTGTGATTTTTGATGAAAATCAAACAGTATACTTTCCGGTCCTGTAACACGTTTACTGTCAATGCTGTGATTTTTGATGAAAATCAAACAGTATACTTTCCGGTCCTGTAACACCTTTACTTTCAATGCTTGCATTTTTGATGAAAATCAAACAGTATAGTTTCCGGTCCTGTAACACCATTTACTTTCAATGCTGTGATTTTTGATGAAAATCAAACAGTATACTTTCCGGTCCTATAACACATTTCCTTTCAATGCTGTGATTTTTGATGAAAATCAAACAGTATACTTTCCGGTCCTGTAACACCTTTACTTTCAATGCTGTGATTTTTGATGAAAATCAAACAGTATACTTTCCGGTCCTGTAACACGTTACTTTCAATGCTGTGATTTTTGATGAAAATCAAACAGTATACTTTCCGGTCCTGTAACACCTTACTTTCAATGCTGTGATTTTTGATGAAAATCAAACAGTATACTTTCCGGTCCTGTAACACATTTACTTTCAATGCTGTGATTTTTGATGAAAATCAAACAGTATACTTTCCGGTCCTGTAACACCTTTACTTTCAATGCTGTGATTTTTGATGAAAATCAAACAGTATACTTTCCGGTCCTGTAACACGTTTACTTTCAATGCTGTGATTTTTGATGAAAATCAAACAGTATACTTCCCGGTCCTATAACACATTTACTTTCAATGCTGTGATTTTTGATGAAAATCGTTGCACATGCCTGTGCGAAAAAGAAGACAAAAAAGGTTGAGGTATTCAAATGTTGCACATTTATTGGTCGTTTTTA
Source organism: Alviniconcha marisindica (assembly GCA_018857735.1). Lineage (NCBI taxonomy): Eukaryota > Metazoa > Mollusca > Gastropoda > Provannidae > Alviniconcha > Alviniconcha marisindica. Next base: position 102,255 of record JABMCL010001189.1, read on the forward strand.
AATGACGTCATGACAGTGAAGGGTTTAACAACCAGCACACCGAAAAAGTCACAACAGCATGAAAAACAGTTCATGAAATTACATGAAAAAGATATCCGGATTCAATTTTTAAAAATGTAATCCCTGCGAGAACATCGGGTGGCCATACCTGGGCAAGGCTACAGCAGCCGCAAGAGCAGCGCTGCCCATTCCTGTCGGTGTGTGCGGTGTTTTCCTGTGTCCAGACAGTGTATGGCTGGCACTGTTAGGCATTCTTAACCTGCCCACTGGTGTTGATGCATGCGATTGCACACGGGGGCTGTACGGACAACGTCTGCACTAGAAGTTGACTCACTCTGGGAGAAAATCCCTCGCCGCATTGGGGGATTCGAACCCGAGTCTGTACTGCGCCTGGCCTTTCGGCCCGACGCTCTAGCCACTGAGCTAATTCCTTCCCGCAATGTTCATTGTTCAATGTTCATTGTTCAATGTTCATTATGTGCGTCACATTGTGTTGGATGAGGACCAGGAAAAAAAGAAGAAAAAGAATCTGAATGAACTAGAAAGGCAAAAATAAAAAAGGCCGAATTGCTGGCAGCAGGCGAAGTGAAATGGCTATATTTTGCCCTCCCCAAAGTTTAAAAGAGGGAACCTTGGAGAGCTCTGGAGGGAGACCTTGATTTCTGCGTCCGCGGGCCCCGGCTGCTGGTTAGGCGACGTCTTGTTGCGACACGAGGCATAAAATGAGCGGCAGAAGTAATCATTTGGAGTAATAGAATTCTGGCTAACAGTTTGCTAATGGAATCCGTGTTACGCTCCATCACGCGTTTCTCTCAGTTATCGATAATTAATTTCTCCACTACAAGCACCCCAATATCAGATCATGAAAGAAGACGAAACTGAGAAAGAAAGGGAGGGGGAGGGAAGGGGGGGGGGAGGGGGGGGGGAGGGGGGGAAGAAGGAGAAAAAAGGAGCGGGAAGGATGAGAGGGGTGGCGGTTTGGAGTGAAAACTCTGATGAACAAATCGCCAGTCTGGACACCCGACAGGGAGGAAGGGAGAGAACTCGTTTGTTTCCGTTTGATGCAAGTTGCTTCAAGCGGGGATATGAAAGAAAACTCTGGAGTGAGAGAGAAGGAGAAAAAGAAGAGGGGAACAGAAAAGAAGAAAAAGAAGAAGAGGGCAAGAAAAATATCTGTCACGTCTGCTCGACGCTCACGCGTTGGAGATGAAAGACAAACAAGATGGCGCCTCGGCGACTTCGTCATTCGCACGTGCTCCTGCCACGCCATCTTATCTCTGTGAATTGCGCATGCGTCAACGTGCTTGCATTTCCTGTTTTGCTTTGATGCGATGACTTACTGAGGCGTCCATCTGCAGACATGCGAACATTTCCAAATTAACGCAGTTCGCTGGAGTGACGCTGGCAAACATGTGACTTTATCTGGAAATGGACGGTTTTCTTTTTTTCGTCCAGTCGTCTGTTCATCACTTTACAGCTGCTACTCTGTGGTCTCATGGCGGAATCACGATCGGCTATCAGGAGCCGGAACTTCCCTTCCGTCGGTGTTTCAGCATTGTCCTCAGACATCTGTTTAGCTATTTGTGGCATATTCTTCTTTTTCCTGCTTGCTGTTGCACTCGCTTTCCTTCGTGGGCTCTCTCACTGCACATGGATCGGGGCACAGTCAGCGTGTAATCTGACTCTTTTTGAGGCGAGACGAGGGTGGGGGGTTGGGGGCGGTGGTGGGGTGGGGGGGGGGGGGGGGGGGGGGGGGGGGCGCAGCCAATGAAACTGCCCAAATTCTTGAAGTAATTTTTTGAAACGGAAGATCAACGGAAAGCATTACACAGAAGAGAAATTCATGACATCAGAAACTTTCCGTATTTTTTGTGACTTTAGAGTTGTGGCACTGACATCTTGATTTTCAAGGTGATAGTCAAACAAAAATGAAACAGAAAGAGTCTTTAGCAGAATCTGTTAGAGAGAGAGAGAGAGAGAGAGAGAGAGAGAGAGAGAGAGAGAGAGAGAGAGAGAGAGAGAGAGAGAGAGAGAGAGAGAGAGAGACTTCTCCTAACTCTAACTTTGTATCACCAAACTGTACAAGAATTTTCGGTTTTACGTTTTGCTTAAGCCGGGTCAGTAATTACAATTCCACGCTGAAACATTTGACGTAAAGATGCAGTCTCTGCGAGAAAAACAGAAACAAACGAAAGACAAGAATCCGGCTTGTTTTCTTGGTACCGCACGCACCCCTTCAGCCGTGTCTCTAATATCTTTTTATTTCCGTTTTGTTTTTATCACTGGAAGATCAGTCGCCGGGCCAGGCGGGTGATTTGCTACGCAAGACTACCGTAGTTCTGAGAAGCGGTGTGTGTCAAAAGAAAATCCCGTCTTTGATGAGAACGACATTTTCTGGGATCAAAGCGCTGGTCTTTTCTTTTTTTCTCCTTTTTTTCTTCTTCTCTCCCTTCCCTGGCCACGAAAGTTATGTTTCAAAGTCTCTCTCTCTCTCTCTCTCTCTCTCTCTCTCTCTCTCTCTCTCTCTGTCTCTCTCTCTGTCTCTGTCTCTGTCTGTCTGTCTGTCTGTCTCTCTCTCACTCACACACACTCTCTCTGTCTTTGTGTGTGTGTGTGTGTGTGTGTGTGTGTGTGTGTGTGTGTGTGTGTGTGTGTGTGTGTGTGTGTGTGTGTGTGTGGTGTGTGTGTGTGTGTGTGTGTGTGTCTCTCTCTCTCTCTCTCTCTCTCACTCACACACCCACCTCTC
>JABMCL010001189.1:110000-112500 GCA_018857735.1 Alviniconcha marisindica
CCCGGAAAGCAAACAAACAAAAACAAAAAGGAGAGAAAATACACACGCACGCACGTACACACACAGACACAGACATACATACATACATACATACATAGAGACAGACAGACAGACAGACAGACAAAGACAGTCACACACACACACACACACACACACACACACACACACACCACACACACACACACACGCAGCGGTACACACATGCACGACGCACACACACACACACACACACACCCCCTTCGACAGCACCACGCAGCACGCACGCACACACACACACACCACACACACACCACAACGACACACACACACACACCGACACACACACACGCACATACACACACACACCCTCCCCGCACGCACCACACACACACACACACACACACACACACACACACACACACACACACACACACACATCTCCTCCCTCACTTTTCTCCCCTCCCCATCACGGCGTCGCACCACTCCCTCTTCGCACCACTCTCATCCGCCACCCCCACACCCCCACCCACATCTCCTCTCCCTCCCTATCCGTCTGACTAGGCCGGTTCCGTCCATCCCTCCTCCCGCTCCCTCCTCCCCTCCCCTCCTCTTCCCCTCACCCCTCTTTTCTCTCTCTTCCCCCCCCCCTCCCCCCCCCCCATCCCCAACCCCCATCCTCCTCTCAGCCTCTCTCTCTCCAAGCCCTATCCGTTCCGGACTACGGCCGGTTCCGTCCCATAGCCGGCGTGAGCCCGGCTGTCACTCAGGGCACGAGACGTGCCCACCAAGCCCGGCGCGCGACAGGTAGGCCTACAGGTAAGCATCCCTTGTCCTTTTTATGTCGCCGGCGTCGGTGCCTTTGAAGTGCGTCGGTGGCTCAGACCGACCAGGAGGAGGCAGCGATCGCTTCATACATTTTTCAATTATTGGCGAGGCCGGCAACAAACAGTCTGCTTCACAGCTCCCTTTGATTCTCTGCTTGATGGGGAGACTCCATCAACTTCAGTTCAGCAAACTGGGGGGGGGGAGGGGTAGGGGGGGGAGGGGAGGGGAGGTAGGAGACGAAAGAGGAAGAGAGGGGGAGAGAGGAGGGAGAGGGAAGAGAGAGAGAGAGAAGAGAGAGAGAGAGAGAGAGAGAGAGAGAGAGAGAGAGAGAGAGAGAGAGAGAGAGAGAGAGAGAGAGGAGACTCGAGCTCGAAAATTTGTTTTACAAGGATTGTAGTTTAGGTTTAGTCAAAACCTTCTAACAACTAGTGCCGAGAGAGAAGGGGGAGGAGAGAGGAGAGAGAGAGAGAGAGAGAGAGAGAGAGAGAGAGAGAGAGAGAGAGGGGGGGGGATCCATTCTGAGTGTCCCCAAAAACCTGACATCCCTGCCTGAGCAGTGCCCCCTCCCCAGCACCCCTGCCCCCTCCAAACCCTTTGTTCAATGACACGCAGGATTCGATTGAGTCGAGTGACAGTCGCTTTAAGAGAGATTTGCCAACAAAGCAATTAATTAGTTGAGTAACGTGATCACAACCACATGAAAGAAGATCACTCTCGAGGGAGAAACTGGAAGCGTAGATCACAGGAAGGGGGAATGTTATTTTTCGTTTTGCATTTCTCTTTCATCTTCTTTCATCAAACAGTGCAAAATATGTCTAGCGTGTGATCATAATCATGTTCGTGTTTGGTCGCCTCGGTCCTGTGAAATTCGAATAAAAAGTGGTAATTTTGCTGGCCGATACTGTTGACAACCCGTTATCATGACTAATCCATTTTAGCGTGATCTCCGAAACGAGTAGCGAAGGAGTAGAATGGAATTCCCGAAGCTGTGTGAGTTGTGATAAGAGAGAAAGAGAGAGAGAGAGAGAGAGAGAGAGAGAGAGAGAGAGAGAGAGAGAGAGAGAGAGAGAGAGAGAGAGAGAGAGAGAGAGAGAGAAAAGAGAGAGGGGGGGAAGGAGAGAGGAGAGAGGGAGAAGGAGAGAGAGAGAGAAGGAGAGAGAGAGAGAGAGAGAGAGGAGAGAGAGAGAGAGAGAGAGAGAGAGAGAGAGAGAGAGACAGAGAGACAGAGAGAGACACAGAGAGAGAGAGAGATGACTGATTGACTGACTGACTGACTGACTGACTGAATTTTAATACTGAAGGATAAAGATTTTAGGCAGAAGCCCGGTCTTACAATCAGTCCTTGTTGAAACACAACAATAACGACGCAAGCACACACCAACTATGCAAAGTATAGTGGAAAACCCAATAATTACAGCCAAAGATAAAAGTGAAAGCTGTAACCTGTCTGAACACCTCGCCTTGCGATAGCAAAACATAGCTGACTGAAGGGAGTAGGTAAGTAACTTGGTGTTTTACGCCCAGTCAACCAATTTGGTTATATCAGGGCGAAATGGTTACGGAGTAAGTAAGTAACTTGGTGTTTTACGCCCAGTCAACCAATTTGGTTATATCAGGGCGAAATGGTTACGGAGTAAGTAAGTAACTTGGTGTTTTACACCCAGTCAACCAATTTGGTTATATCAGGGCGAAATGG
>JABMCL010001189.1:117500-167500 GCA_018857735.1 Alviniconcha marisindica
AATGTAATTCAAAAATTTCTTAATCGTCAGACAGTCGAAAAAGAAGTGTTCAATGTAATCTACTACATCATTACAATATGAGCACATCTGATCATCTCTCACTTTCATCTTGCACAGTAATATGTTTGTGGGATAAATAGTATGCAGAATTTTCCACTGTAGAACCCGTAGCCTTGTTCCTTTCGTTACTAATGATGGTATTGACCATATGTGTTCGTCTATTTCTAATCCAAACTTCCTGCTCCAGAAGCCTTTTGCACACGGAACAGAGTCGTGCATAAAAATTAGCGCCTTTCTAAAGTCTTTCGCTGTGTTTATTTTTCTGTTACAGAAAAGTGGCCGGTCTGACAACTCGGGGTCTGCTGTATCACAAACATTATGACTGTGTACAAACGTGTAAACAGCCGCTCTCACGACATTATATTCAGGAATTCGGCTGGGAGAGTTCCCTATTTTGTTACGTATGTCCTGAAATGTTATGAATCCACTAGGTCCCTTAATGTCTTTTACATACAATATTTTCCCAATTATCCAATCCGTAAACATGAGTACATTTCCTTGATACTTAATGTGGCCGTTGTTCCATAACAAAGTTGGCACAGGCACAGCGGGGTCGCCAGTGATAGTTCAAGTCTAGCCACGTTTTTAACACAGCGTTCCAAAAGTGAGAGGTAATCATCTGTATTCCTTTAAAAGCACGACTTTTCAGATTCGACAAGAAACACAAGTATTTGTCTCCAAAGGGAGCAAAAATATTTTTAGGAACATGACTCCACTTATCGAACGCCTGCGCTTGGAACAGCCGTCCAACCCGCTGCAGCAAGAACGCTGCTTGCATCTGTGTCAAATCGATCATGTTGAGTCCTCCATTTTCCAAAGCACCACAAACAACAGTTCTCTTCACTTTCTCAAAGGCCTTGCGTTTACAGTCTTTCTTACGCTACAAAAATCTAAATAATATTCTGTTTACCTGAGTGAGAACAGGATCTGGAGCTACCAGTGCTTGCATGATATATACAAACTGTGAAATTAAAAATGTTTTTATAATGCAGACTTTGCCAGCAATGCTCAAGTTTCTTTTTTCCCATGCATTCATTATTCTTTTAATGTTTTCCACCCTTCCCGTCCAGTCCTCTTCAACTTGAGAAGCACATTTGTCACAGGCATTGCCTCTGATTTCATCCGATTTATTTTTAGTCTCCGCTTCCATACAAATCCAAAAAAGGTGTCAGTGCAGTCCTCTTCTACTTGAGAAGCACATTTGTCACAGGCATTGCCTCTGATTTCATCCGATTTATTTCCAGGCCTGAGAATGTGGAAAAGTCAGCCAAAATTTCAAGTGCCTGTTGCATATCCTCTTCATCTTTTAAAAACAACGTTAAATCGTCTGCATATAGCGCAATTTTTATGATACTTTCCAAGAGGCCGTTTCTTGCTTTCCAATAATTTAATCCTTTTATGTTCTCACACTGTCGTATCTTTATTGCAAGCAGTTCTACCGCAAGAACAAAGGCTAGTGGTGAAAAAGGGCAGCCCTGACGGATTCCAGCCTCTACGGCAAAATATTCGGATAACCAACCGCAGTAGGCAACACAGTTTTTGGCGTCCGCCATAAGAACACTAACCCATTTCACAAAATCAGGTCCAAATCCAATTTTTTTGAACGTATGTATCATAAAATCCTTTGATATTCTGTTAAAAGCTTGACAATAATCAATCGTAAGCAAAAGTCCTGGTTTCTGCCGTACATTCAGTTGATCAGTAACATCATCGATCAGTCTCAGTAGCATCGACATTTGCGCCCCTTTTATATAGCCAACGCGATCACCGCTGACAACGCCATTGATGACGTCTCCTAAAGGGAGAGCTAAGCATTTTGCTAACAGTTTATAATCACTGTTTGTTAGCGAACAGTTGGTTGTTGATTCTCGGATTTTAACGTCCCGTCAAACGCATAGGGTTACCTCAGAACGAATCACATTCAAAATTCTTTTTTCATGAGTTCACACACACACACACACACACACACACACACACACACACACACACACACACACACAATACACACACACACACACACACACCACACACACACACACACACACACACACACACACACACACACACACACACACAACACAACACAACACACACACACACACACACACACACACACACACACACACACACAACACACACACACACACACACACACACACACACACACACACACACACACACACACCACACACACCACAACACAACACACACACACAAACAAAACACACACACACACACACACACACACACACACACACACACACACACACACACACTTGTTTTGGGCTCTCACCTTTTTCTTCTCTCGCCTCTGCACACATATTCCTTCTTTGTTTCTTCTGCTTTGTCCTTTTTTTCCTCATGTTGTCTTCCGACTCTTTTCCCCCCTTTCTTTCAGGCTTCCTCGTCGTCGTCTTCTCTGGTACTAGTTATGGACGCCAATCTGCCGAATCTAACAACTACACAGCTAACGTTTGGCCGTAAGAATGGGAGTCAGTTGTAACTTAAAAGAAAAAAAGGAGAGAGAGAGAGAGAGAGAGAGAGAGAGAGAGAGAGAGAGAGAGAGAGAGAACTCGAACTCGAAAACTTTCTTTTACAAAGACTGTAGTTTAGGTTCAGTCAAAAACCTGTCTAACAACTAGTCGTTGCTAAGCTAATGAGAGAGAGAGAGAGAGAGAGAGAGAGAGAGAGAGAGAGAGAGAGAGAGAGAGAGAGAGAGAGAGAGAGAGACAGACAGAGACACAGAGACAGAGACAGACAAACAGAGAGAGAGAAGAGAGAGAGAGAGAGAGAGAGAGAGAGAGAGAGAGAGAGAGAGAGAGAGAGAGAGAGAGAGAGAGAGAGAGAGAAGACAAAGACAGACAGACAGACAGAAGAGGAGAGAGAGAGAAGAGAGAGAGAGAGAGAGAGAGAGAGAGAGAGAGAGAGAGAGAGAGAGAGTGATTGATTGATTGATTGATGTTTTATTCATATAAAGGCCATGGCCCTTCATGAAGGGGTGCACATACAGTTTGATACAAAGCCATAAAAAATAAATTAAAAAAAGGTTTAGTTTTGCATCGTATAAGTGACAACTATTAACTACAACGGGTTCATTAGTACTAAGTAGTAACAGTATCCCTAATCTTGAAAGCCTTATACAGAAAAATTGATAGTTTTCTGACAATTTCCTGGTTGGCTGAAGCCAGCAGCAAACTAAGCCTAAAAAGGCAAGGATGTTTACAGAACTTGGGGGGAATAAAATGCTTTCTAATGTCATCTAGCAGAGGGCAACATAGAACAAAGTGAACCTCATCTTCCTTAGCTTCTCCGCATAATGGACATTTCAAACCTTTTTCAACATGACTTCTATACCGATAATAATGTACAGAGAGTCGGATACACCAAATCTAAATTTTGTCATGATACGTTTCAAATGTCTATCCATATTCATAGTTATATTTTGTTTTGGTACAATGCGAAATGCTATTAAAACTTCTGTACATACAAAATCTGTCACTAGTTTGAACATGATCTTCCCAATCCTGCCATCTACAGTCAATCAGTCTTTCACGAAAAGCGCGTATAAACTCATTCACTCTTCCCACACCTTGATTCATCCATACAAATCCAAACCCATATTGAAACAATTGCATTCTAACATTTGAAACCCAGTTTCTCTTACCCCTGGCATCTAAATTGTATAACATCATATATGCTTTATGCGGCAATCTGTCTTCACCCATACATGTAAGCTTCAACCAATAGCGAATACATCTGACGGCGGAGTTCAACGTAATTGGAAACCTGTCTGTCTCACCATACACAAGGTCATTTGGTGTTTTCATATCTACCCCTAAAAATCTTTTCAGCGCGTACAAATGAACTTTTTCAATATGTATCGCCGCTTTATCAAGACCCCATAACTCAGACCCATACTGTGCGATTGGTTGCACTTGGGCATCAAAGAGCTTCAAAAACACTTCTAATGAATTGTTATTAAGCAAATATAGCTTTTGCAAAACACATACCAATGCATTCTTGGCTCTACTTGCTAAGTCTCTACAAGCAGAAACAAAAGACAGTCTTGAGTGAAGTAAATGCCAAGATATTTGTACACATTCACAGCTGGCATAACAACCCCATCATATATCCACCGCTCTCTAGCACCTAAATAACCACCTTTTCGAAAAACAATTATATTACTCTTATTCATATTAACTTTCAGTTCAAGCTCAGAAGCAGCATGCTGTAGACTATTCAACTGAGTCTGTAGTCCTACCACAGTTTCGGACATCAAAATTACGTCATCAGCCAATAACAGTATAAATAATTCAAAAGCATCGATCATAAAGCATGCACCGTGTCTCCCTTTGTCAATCACTTGTAATGCTAACTCATTTATGAACAGAGAAAAAAGGATCGGGCTACACACATCTCCCTGTTTCACTCCGGCAGTACAATTCACATAATCTGTAAGTTTATCTCCACATCTGACTCGAGCTTTCACATTACTATACATACTTTTAATACATCTAAATAGCTTTCCTTTGATACCATTCTTTAACAAAATAGGCCATAACAAATTTCTATTAATAGAATCAAACGCCTTTTCGAAATCAATAAAAGCAACATAGAGTTTTCGGTTCGCAGCAAACTGCTTCTGAACACATGCCAATAGAGTAAACATATGGTCAATTGTAGAATATCCTCTTTTGAACCCGGCTTGATACTCCCCAGTAATATTATTTTGTTCAACCCATTCCCGTAGTCTGTTATTAATAATTGTACTATAAAGTTTACTGCTTGTGTCACATAGTGAGATACCTCTATAGTTATTAGGGTTATTCATGTCTCCTTTTTTAAACAACGGTATAACTATAGACTCCGTCCACCCGTCTGGAAATATTCCCTTGTCAAACAAAGTATTAAAGAATTTTACAAAGAAGTGGACAACCTGGTTACCAGAATACCTTATAATCTCCCCTATTATTCCGTCAGGTCCCGGAGCCTTTCTAAGTTTGATCTTCCTAAGTGCAAGCAACACTTCGGCCTCTGATATTGGACGGTTCAAAGTGTGATTTTCATCATCATCATCATCATCATCATCATCATCATCATCATCATCAATAGTACTGTCTGTAATGTCATCATTGTTAGCCTCTTTTTCTAACAGAGGTCCTAAAGTGCTGAAACCAGTCATCTACAGCAATATCATTTCTAACAAATTTCCTCTTAAACGAAACTTTATGCACAGCTTCCCAGAAATCACGTTGACTCTTCACAGAGGCTAACAGCATGTTAAGCAAAGTGTCATTATGTTGTTTCTTCTTGTTCTTCAATAAATTCTTATATTCTCGTCTCGCTATGCAAAAGGCATTGCGATCGTCTGCGTTTAGCGTACGACGGTATTTCCGTAGCTGTTTCCGTACATTTCGTCTGTTAATACTGCACTCAAAATCAAACCAGTCATGAGACTTCCTATGCTTATTTACGACAATACGTTTTTTCATACACTCTGCCATTTCTTTAATAGAGCTATTAAAGATCTGCAACGCATTATTTATATCAACGTCTATCATATTTATCGCATGTTTTAACCTTGTTCGTACTTCATCTAAGTTAAATGAATCTTTAAATGCTTGAACATTGGATGGGTTCCAGACGAATTTGTTAATACACACGTCTTCATCGTCTTCAATAAACTCCTTTTCTTTCAAGTTACGTAAGTACAGTTCAACGGGCATGTGATCAGATTCGATACGCTCGGAGATAACTAGCTTACACGAATCACACACAACAGCAAACAAGTCATTTGACAGCAAGAAGTAATCATTCACACTGCTTCCAGCATCTGAGATATATGTGTAGCGACCTAAGTGGTCGCCATGACACATGCCATTGAGAATACACAAGTTTAAAGCAGTACACATATTCAACAAATCTTTCCATAATTATTCAATACTCCGTCTTCGGAACACCTGTCAATATTCATTGGACTGCTTTTGCATAGTGACTCAAAAATAGTATCAGTTGTAACGTGTTGTGAAATATTTGAAGTCCTACTATTCAGGTCACCTGACAGTATCACAAAAACGCCATTAAGACTAATCAAACAATCAGACAAACAGTCCTCCAATAAACCTATGCCATTATCCACATCACAATAATTGTAATAGGGTGAACCCTCTGGTGGAACATAAGCGCATACATACAATACATCCTTTGGTAGGCCGAACACACTTTTATCGATAATAAGCATAATACAATTACCACACTCTATGTCAAGTTTGCGTACATAAGGTACGAAAACATTTTTCACCAAACATATTACACCACCAGAATGCCTGCCCTGTCTTGTGAATTTGACGGCTGGCTTGCAAAACACGTTATATCCATGAAATACATCAGACTGAAAGTCTTCAACAAATGTTTCAACAATACATACAAAGTCAAAAGAACACACATATGAGACGAACTCTGAGTCTTGTGTTTTAGAAAGCAACCCGTTTACATTCCAATGTAGGAAAGACAACGAGTTAACACGGCTTGACATATTTTTACTGGTTAACATATCATGTTCGACATTAGGGACAGAAAATAAACACGCATCACCACTTTTGTCCGGCAGACTAAGATCGGAATCCGCGTCTTGCACGGGCTTCTCATTTTGACCTGCATTGTCCCTACACTGAGCTAAGCTCGCACTGGCATTGTTAGCGCTGCTGACAATACCAGGCAATTCATGTGCTCCACGATGGGCAGTCAACGACATGCACGCACCCAAGTTCCCATCTCCACTGACACTGTCACCCTGGTGCAGGTACCCACCCGGTGTCAACCCACAATATGTTCCCACAGCATCGCACGCACTAATCGAGCCATAAATATGCCCAGGTTGCTTTCTATTGCAAGAGCGGCCAAGCCCCTATTTAATCACCGTAAGATTGTTATAATCGTCCACCGTGAACCTCTTTCCATCAACGAGTAGGTGATCAAACACCATCGAAACCCGACAACCCTCATTCCTTTTAGCCTTCAGGTGTGGAGTCAGTTTTCGCCTAATGTCTCTCACACGAGCACAAAAGTCCTCGCCAATGAAAATGTTGCTGCCCTGCAACTTTCGCTTGGCCTTCAAAATTTTGACCTTGTCCTTGAAAAAGGCACAGCGTGCAATCACAGGGGAGTTTGGCTTTGAACTGAGGCGATGCACACGATCGAACACAATCTCATCGGCCAGTTCCAATTTGTCAGTAATCAAGTCCCTAAGCATGTCCTCGCAGTCCACACCTGTCTCTTTCTCTTGCCTCGGCAGTCCATAAAAGATCAAATTGTTCCGCTTAGACCTGCCCTCCAAATCGTCCGTCTTTCGTTCTAACTCGTCAAGTCGCGTCTTCATGTCGTAGTTGGATTGCTTCAGTTCATCATTTTCCAGTCGTAGAGCACTCACCTCCTCCCTTAGTCCCTTTACCTCCCCTTGAAGCTCGGCGAACTGCTCTCTCATTAGTCCTACGTCTGCGCTGACGCCATCCAACTTACTGGTCATGGTGCTGTTCATGGTCTGAAGCGTGGTCATCACATCCGAGAGGGTTGGTTCCTTTGTAGAGGCGGCTGCTTTCGAGGGGGTGTTCTGAGGTCCATCGGTGAAAGAGAGAGAGAGAGAGAGAGAGAGAGAGAGAGAGAGAGAGAGAGAGAGAGGAGAGAGAGAGAGAGAGAGAGAGAGAGAGACAGACAGACAGACAGACAGACAGACAGACAGAGACAGAGACAGAGAACTTAAGGAGCAGCTACAGCGCGTGTTTTCTCTGGTCTTCAGCGGAATAGACAGCACGGCGGTCACGAGCATTCCCCAAGCACCGGATTATAACCTCCTTCCTCCAACCATTGCCATAACTGGCTACGCAATAGGTCTCCAACGTTCGCGCACAAACGGCAGTACGTATGTAACAGACGGTCCTCTCTGTCTCCCTCTGTCTAAGAAAAATAAGAATAACAAGAATATGAAGGAAACAGCAAGAAGAAAAAGAAGAAGAAAGAGACGGGAACGAAGACAAAGAAGAGAAAGAAAGAATAAGGAAGGCAGAAAGGAAGAAAAAGACGAAGAAAGAAAGAAAGAAAGAAAGAAAGAAGAAGAAGAAGAAGAAGAAGAAGAAGAAGAAGAAGAAGAAGAAGAAAACAGCAGCAGCAGCAGCAGCAGCAGCAGAAGAAGAAGAAGAAGAACAAGAAGAAGAAGGAGGAGTGAATTCAAAGACAGAAAATAAATAATCCAAACCCAATGCTAAGAGACAACAATAAGATAACATGACACAAGCTCATCCAATTGAACTCCGACACCTTTTCTCTGTTTGCTCGATCATTTTCTTTACAAAGCCAGCTAACAGAAATGAAAACTGGAAAGAAGAAAAAGTCTATTTTACAATGACATAGTCGCTTCTTCAAACGTCTCTTTGACTTTCGTAAAAAGAAGACAAAGAAGAAAAAAGACAACAACAAAAAAGACACCTAACAAGTGGGAATAAAAACGGTTTTAATTTCTCTTTTCTGTTTTGTTTAAGATTTATTTTATCGGCGCAACAGAAACTACTGGAGAGACCCTGTCCCCCGAAGACTACCAACTGTTAGATGCGGGTCTTTACCTGAAGATGCGGCAGAGATCAAAGAAGATCAAAGAGACTTGCGGGAACACACCTTCATACGACTTCAGAAGTTGTTTGATTTTGTTTTATGTCCTCCTTTTTTTTTAATCGATAGTTTGAGGTTGGGATGATGGATGCACGGGAAAAGGACAAGGAAAACAAAGAGGCAAGCAAGCAAACGAACATACAGTCCAGAAAGTCAGACAGACCGGCATAATCCACCCATCCAGCTGTGCAGTCTGACGATCAATGTACTGATTGAATCAGCAACGTAATTCAACCCAATCCTAGAGAGAGAGAGAGAGAGGAGAGAGAGAGAGAGAGAGAGAGAGAGAGAGAGAGGGAGAGAGAGACTTTGATGGTTTATTGTTGCAGACAATAGTCCATAACAATGGGGTTGAGCCGATTATTTCATAGCCGGTTTGTGCACTTGCCAATAGACACAAATTAAACCAAAATGAAAATACTGACAATTGAACTGAAAGAATTAATTAATTACAAAAACCAAAGCAAAAACAAACAAACAAGCAAAACAACAACAACAACAACAAAAGTATTCTCGCACGCGTACTCTCTCTCTCTCTCTCTCTTTCTCCTTCGCTCGCTCGCTCCCTCTGGCCATGACGCGATGAAGCAAAGGTAGGATATTTCAATCAATTTTACACATAAACAAAAATCATTTTTTTTTTTTAAACCCCTCTAAGTAATCAAAAATATAGACCAGTGTAACCTACAACTCGTGCCACTGTCCCATCAGACCATTGCTTCAGTTTTCTGACGGCGGTCCACGTACAGTTGTTACCATGTCCTGCCTTCGCTTTAATCCTTCTAGTATAAACTTAGCCAGATTGAGTCATTTTCATGCTGCAGTAACTCCGCTAAATTATTTACTGTTGGGTTTCTTTGTAGTAGATTTAATGGAAGGTCTTTTCTGGTATCGTCATACGCTCGGCAGGCGAAAATCAAATGATTTCGTCCTACCCCACGAACTCACAAACCGGACATAGTCGTTGGCGAACGTTTGGGTTATAAATATTTATATTTATTGCACCTTAAACGTATTCCAAATATGGCGTCCCGGTATCTTTTGACTGTGAGATATGAAAGGTAGCTCTCGAACTGTAATATTTGTTTGAAGCCTCTGTAATTTGCAAATCTTTGTTTTGTTGAAATTTTGTCGTGCCAGTCCTGTGCATAACAATATGTCATGCGTTGTTTTAGCTCTCGTAGAAAACCCGTTTTGTTTCCCACTTGTGAAACCCATACTATCCCAAAGCCGTATCGGAATGGACATAATTATCGGAATGGACATAATTATGTCCTTATGTCACTGGCCCATGTTTTCATTCCCTTGTCGTCTAGACTTTTGACAGTTTCATAGGCAGCTTTTGGTAGTCTGTTGTCTGGTAGTTCGACTAGGTTTAACCAATATTTAACTGACTTCATTACTGTATTAATATAACGTGGGTCTCCGTAAACCTAGCTCTCGTAAATCATTGTATTTTTTCTTCTTCTGACTAACAGATAAAGCTTTTCATGCAGGCGTGCATGTGAACTTTTTCAATTTCTTTGAGTTTCTTTGTTCCCCAGACCTCTGCTGGATAGGTAACTGCTGGCTGGACCCGCTGTCAAACAACCTGAGAAAAATACTAATATTTGTATATTTAATTTACCACAAGGATCTGAGAATGTCCATTACCTTTTTCTTTGCTTTCACCGTGATTGGTTCAAGAGCAGTACTGACAGAGAGTTTAGTGGTCAACGTGTAGCCCAGGTACACGTATGAATTGACTACCTCTAGACGTTGGCCGTTTATGAACCATTTTTCGTGCGCTGCAAGGTGCCGCCTTTTTTCAAAAAAACAAACAAACAAAAAACTACTTAACTTTTGTTTTGTAGAAGTTCTCTTAAGTCCTATCTTTGCCCGCCCTGATATAATCGTACTGGTTGACTGGGAGAAAAACAGTAAAAGTTACTTATTTATCTTTGGAGAGAGAGAGGAGAGAGAGGAGAGAAGAGAGAGGAGAGAGAGAGAGAGAGAGAGAGAGAGAGAGAGAGAGCGAGAGCGAGAGAGATAGAGAGATCGGCGGGGAGGGGTGGGGGAATAGACCCTTCCGTCCACCTTCCTTAAAAAAAAAAAAAAATATTAAAAAAAATTCTAACATCAAACCAGCTGTTCTCCCAAACCTTGAACTTGCAGTTTTGTTTTTCCCCTTTCTCTAATTTCAGCTTCTGCGTGGATATCTCTTTGAAGACTGAGAGCTGGGTACACAATCGATAATTACAGCGGACTAACGCAATAATGGCAGTGTTTGAAATGGCCCAGTATTATGTTTGCTTTTGTGAGGTAGGCTGTTTGCAGGATCAAGCGAGCACTGGTAGGCTTGGTTAGGACACACACAAACACCCTTCCACGTTCGTGCCAATTTTCAGCTCGGCCGCTGTAGGCTTCGCTAGAGACAGCATGCACACACGCACGCATGCACGCATGCACGCACGCACGCGCGCACACACACATACACACACACACACACACAAATACATGTTGGTTCGTTCTTTACCTATGAAGAGCATACACATTTTGGAGTGTGGCGTATTTGACACTGCCACACATTCCGGCCTTGTTCATGACGTCACTGATACAGACAGCTGGACACACAATGGCAGAGCTCATGTCTTGTTGTCCCGACTTTGAAACGTCGAGTTTTCAAGAAACAAGACATCGAGCAATAAAACGTTTACGTGTCTTAACAGCAACAACCCCCCCCCCCCCCCTCCCTCACATCCAAACACCAACATATGAACAGGATCCGTCATGCTTATAAAAACTATAGACCAGCCATGTTTTCCGTCCCGTGCTGCTGTCTTCGTCTGTCTCCAGTCTCTGTTTGCTGCCCGTGTTAAGCTGTGCGTAGTTTTGTATAGTCAGTATGCTAATGAGTGCGGATAACATGTGTGTGTGTGTGTGTGTGTGTGTGTGTGTGTGTGGTGTGTGTGTGTGTGTGTGTGTGTTTACGCGCTTAGAATAGTCTTTACGGACAGGAGTTTGCGGTTTATAAAAAAGAAATTAAAAAAAATGGTTAATATTCGGTTCTCCTGTTGGCTTTAATATCTACTGCCCACCCCTATGTGAATGACAACCCCGACACACACACACACACACACACGCGCGCGCGCGCACACAAACACGCGCACACACAGAGAAACGGACACGCGCGCGCGCGCAGACACACACACACATACACGCCCACACACACACAAAAACCACAACAACAAAAACCGACGAAAAACGGCAAAAAAAAAGTCAGTCGTTTTTTTCCTTCCATCTATTTAGAAAACAATGTGCAATGGCGGTAAAAATCATGACAGGCCAAAGAAGAAACAAAAGTATTTACAAAACATACTTGAAAACAGAGCCAGCCACCAGAAACGAAGGGCTTAATCAGGCCGATTACGACGACTGCAGCGTGTAGGAAATGACCGAGTGTGTGGGCCCCGTGTCACCTCTCATAGAACTTACGGCTAGCCCCTATTCTTTTCACAAGTCCTCGACAAACGCAGCCTCTTTATACAGTGCGTAGTAGGAAACACTACAAACACGAGACTATATCAGGTGAGCTACATAAGACTACAATACAAAACAAATTCTCCACACGAACTTACTGTCGCGCGCTTGTCACCTCGCGTACCCCTAAGTGAAGACATTTCCACATTAAAGTCACAGACGCGAGCAAGCGAGCGAGCGAGCGAGCGAGGAGAGAGAGAGAGAGAGAGAGAGAGAGAGAGAAGAGAGAGAGAGAGAGAGACGAAGACCACTGTAGAGAGAGAGAGAGAGAGAGAGAGAGAGAGAGAGAGAGAGAGAGAGAGAGAGAGAGAGAGAGACAGCGTCGGATGAATACCACAGCCACCGACCCTTCAAAGAGAGAAATGTTTCCCTGAAAGCCAAGTGAATTCATTTCATTCAGCGTTTGTTCGTAGATTCACTCTGTTCGTTTCCTAAAAAAAAAAAAAGGGTCTACAATGAAAAATCCGCGCCTGTTTTGTATTGTCCTAGTAAAATAAACGTTCTTTTGAATATTGTACGTGCTTTGATCTTAGCTCTTTTCTGGACATCGTCTAGTTACTTCGCCAATAACACCCACAGCTACTGAACCATTCAAATGGGTCACACGACTGCCCGCGTCATCGACAGCTCGCCTCCGGAAGCAACCCAGCGTTAACCACGTAGACCAACTCTCGGAATCATGTGGGCACATCACACTGAACAAACAGGTCATCGGGGTTTAAATGGCGATCGTCTTCCTCAAAGCTTTAGTGATCAAATTCTGACTAAAACTACTGCTTTGCGGTGGGACGTTAGATCGACATTTTTATTCCACGGGATGTTTTTAGTCTTAAAGACACTGCCTTCCTCCGCCTGGACGAAAACACATGCATATAACCATGATGTTATAATAATAACTATATGCACTGGCCTAGGACGAATGGACCCTTTCCGGGGTCCTAGAAAGTCAAGTCAGATCCGTGCGCGAGGAAGAATGCTCAGAACAGGAAACACAGGAAAGGAAACAGGAAAGCTTTAATAAACATAGAAGAAAATGAACGCCGGAATAGAGTCCACAACACGAACACACAGTGCTGGCCGAAGACCGAATTAAGCCTTCAACGCCTCAATAGGTGACTTTCTCGCATAATTGGGAAACAAATCCAGCCACAGACCCCAAACCCAATACAATGTACGAACCGTCTGTTCGTTTCCAAAGATTTGCAATGCAGTTTATATAGTCCAAGAAAGATGAAGCGGAAACATGCAATATGAATCATATATTTATACATATACCATTTATTTTTTGTTCAGCTGAAATTCCACCGACAAAGAGACATTAAAAATTTGTTGTGTTAGTCTACCTTCGTCAAATTACACAGAAACAGTTGAATAATTTCACCAGGTTTTGTCGATACTAAACAAAAGAAAAGCACGACGTACACAAAACATTGAGCAAGTTCATAACACTTTCACTGACATCATAACACTTTCAGAGACAAACTCATACACATTTGCTTGCCTCCTTTTCGACCACCACATTTCAATTCAGTTTGGAGCAGTAACGCAGAGGCGAGTACAGTTGTTCACGAGCAAGCCAGTACAGGAGCAAACATTTAAAACTGGAAAATTAAGTCATTTCCTTTGTTCCACTTCAAAAGCGTCTAGCATCAATTCACAGGCTAAAAACATTTTGAGAGAGAGAGAGAGAGAGAGAGAGAGAGAGAGAGAGAGAGAGAGAGAGAGAGAGAGAGAGAGAGAGAGAGAGAGAGAGAGAGGTTCTGAATGGAGAAGTGTAGTGAATATAAACACTCGTTCAAGCATTTCCACAAACAAAAGTCACACTTTTCTTCTGCTTAAAGGATGTACAAGAGAGCACCATATCGATTTCTACACAAACACAAGACGGCGGTATAAACCGTCTGAAAAAACAACAACTTCCGTTGAAACAGGAAGTGAGGTGGAACTGCCCGACAATGACAATAGGTGTGATGACGAAGATGGCGACGGGGAGGGGGGCGGGTGGGGGCGGGGGGAGGGAGGGAGGGAAACAGCAACAAAAAACGCTGCGCGAAACCCAGGTGCTAAAAGAAATATCCGAAGGAAGGAAATGCATTGCTTGCATCAGAGTGTCCCTGGCAGGGACAAGCTAGCTCGTTAGTTCCTGGGTTTTTCAACCTCCGGTCAACCAACACAGGGTCACCTCAGAACTGAACAAACACTGCCTTAAATCACACATTATAAAAAAATAAAAATAACGTACAAATAAAATAATATATATATATAAAATCTATATAAAAAAAAGAAAAAAAAGGGGGGGGGGGGAGGTAAATGAACTCGTCGCTCGCGGGTGGGCCACAACAAGGACGGTCTAAATACACAGAATCCCACCTTTCTACAAGCCGTCTCCACCCGTATCCTGTTCTTCGTTGGCATGTGACCATTGCACAGCATGGATCGGACTCCTCCCTTTTCCTGTGGGATGGAAGGAAACTGGGGAGGTGGCGGGGGGGGGGGCTGCAGGTGGGTGGGGGGTGGAGGGTGCAGGGGGGTGGGGGTGGAGGAGACTATAACACCTCAGCAAAGTCAGAACAAAATAATGGAAACAACTCCACGCAGAGCCATTTTGGAATAAGGGCTTCTTTTCTTTCTTTTTAAAAATGGCGTTTTGCCCATTCTTCCAGAAAAACAATGACTGAATAAGGAAGAACTGCCATTAAAAGTTATATTAATAGTAATAGTAATAATAATAATAGTATTAATAATAGCACACAACCTCTGACTGCTCGCTCCACTGGCAGGGCAAACATGGCAAAGGCACATAGCTGTATAACACCACAATCAAAATTAATGGAATGTCGATTCATTGGTTCACCGTTGTGTGTGTGTGTGTGAGTGTGTAATTACGGCAATAATTATGAGAAGAAGAAACATCAAATACAGTCGAGAGAAAACTCTCGAAGCAACTTGGGATCAAGAGCGAGGGAAACAAACGCTCCAACGGTGGGCTGATTTACAGAAACACATCTAAAGTGCATGTCATCATTTTCAAGCCTTGCATGGTGGGGGACCCAAGTGGGGTGAGGGCGTGTGTGTGGGGGTGGTGGTGGAGGTGGAGGTGGAGGTGGTGAGGTGTAATCCAAATCCTGAGTATCCAGACCATGGACCTATACACAGGTCCATGTCAGACCCTTTCCCACAAGCTGACACGCCGCAGTGACTAGAGTGCACAGAGGTCCCAGAGCAAAGAGTGAAGGCGTCAGCCAGAGTCCATCCCATGAAGCAGCCAAGCGAGAGCGTCGCGCACGTCAGCTGAAGCGAAGCTGAGCATGAACGCCATGCCCATCGCCTGAAGCAGGGCGTACCACGCCATGTCCATGGGTACCACGTCATGTCCATGGACTAAAACTGAGCATGAGCGCCATGAGCACAGCTTAAGCCGCGCATGAAGGTCGCGTGTTCAGATCAAACTGGCCATGCACAAATGAAATGCCAGTGAGCTGAAGCTAAAGCGGGCATGAACACCGAGCCAATCGGATGCAACGGGCATGAACGCCATACCCACCAACTGAAGCAGGGCATACCACGTCATGTCCATGGACTAAAACTGGGCATGAACTCCATGCCCATCAACGGAAGCAGGGCATACCACGTCATTTCCATGGACTAAAACTGAGCATGAACTCCATGCCCATCGCCTGAAGCAGGGCATACCACGTCATGTCCATGGACTAAAATTGGGCATGAACGCCATGCCCATCGCCTGAAGCAGGGCGTACCACGTCATGTCCATGGGTACCACGTCATGTCCATGGACTAAAACTGAGCATGAACGCCATGCCCATCGCCTGAAGCAGGGCATACCACGTCATGTCCATGGACTAAAGCTGGGCATGAACTCCATGCCCATTAACTGAAGCAGGGCGTACCACGTCATGTCCATGGACTAAAACTGAGCATGAACTCCATGCCCATCGCTTGAAGCAGGGCGTACCACGTCATGTCCATGGGTACCACGTCATGTCCATGGACTAAAACTGAGCATGAACTCCATGCCCATCGCCTGAAGCAGGGCATACCACGTCATGTCCATGGATACCACGTCATGTCCATGGACTAAAACTGGACATGAACTGAGGCTGGGTGTAGGCCCCATACTTTGTGAAAAAGGCCAGAAAAGCGAGCTCCAAGAGTAATGCTGTATTTGTATCAGCTGCCGTCCAGCATAGAGGTCACAAGGTTAGGTCACTGAAAGCAGCTTCGAAAAGCCTTCACCCCAACAATAACAAGGTCACGTGGTGCCCACCGTGACCTACCCGCTTGTGCTGAAATTCCCCAGCGATGATGGGGGGCAGTGGGCTAACTACCAACATCTGAAACAATACATCATAGATGAAGTGGAAAGTCGGGTCAGGACGAAGAGAGCGGTGCTCTGACGATGTCAAAACAATTCGGGTCACGATTATTTTCCGCCGCAAGCACTCTCAGAAAGTATTTCATGTTGAGAAGAAGACTGGCTTAGAGCTTACGAACAACAACAACAACAACAACAATAAAAGGAGTACTGTTCATCACACTGATTCATTCTTTGTGATTCCTTCATGTTGAAGATTCGTCCCCCCCCCCCCCCTGCATATCCTTGTTAACCATGTGACACCCCTCCAGCCTCTCTCTCCCTCACACACACACGCACGCACACAGACACATACGCACGCACGCACGCACACACACACACACACACCACGCCTGCATCATTGACTTCAATTTAGCACGGGAAATCAAAAACATCCTCAAAACTGTTGTGTGCCTCAAAAAGAAAAACGAAGGCGAAAAAAGAAAGAAAAAAGTTTTGCAAAGAAGTTGATTTTGCAGCAAATTACAGTTCCATACATTAACAATCATTATGATGAGTACCAGTGACAATGTGAACATCTGTACATAACATGGAGACCATTTTTAGAAGGGAAAACTGTGCCTCACTCTGACTGCAGATAAAAACAAAGTTGTCACTAACAGAAACTAAGCAGTACTTGTACTAATGTCAGAAACAGTACTCGACCGGCAAACTAGGAAAACAAATCCTTGCTTCCGTAACAAAGAGCAACAACAGCACACAAAACAAATGAAGCAGTTGCAGCAAATAAACTTGTGTTACACTGAGAAACGTTCCTGACAGCCACACAAGACGTCTGGGAAACAGGGTAACCTTGACCACACAGTATATTACAATGTAACCCCAAGTTCTGTTGACTGATGTTATTAGAAGAAAAGACAACAGCACAGGTCCGTGACACCCTTCCTCCAACCACTGCCATAACTGGTTGCCTCATAGGTTTCCCCTGCAACCACTGCCATAACGGGTTACATCACATGTCTCATCCACAACCATTGTCATAACTGGTTACGTCATAGGTCTCACCCCCGACCACTGCCGTAACTGTTTACGTCATAGGCCTCACCTCCAACCACTGACATAACTGGTTACGTCATAGGCCTCACCACCAACCACTGCCATAACTGTTTCCGTCATAGGCCTCACCTCCAACCACTGCCATAACTGGTTACGTCATAAGGCCCACCACAACCACTGCCATAACTGGTTACGTCATAGGCCTCACCACCAACCACTGCCATAACTGTTTCCGTCATAGGCCTCACCTCCAACCACTGCCATAACTGGTTACGTCATAAGGCCCCACCACCACTACCATAACTGGTTACGTCACATGTCTCACCTACAACCACTGCCATAACTGGTTACGTCATATGCCTCACCTCCAATCACTGCCATAACTGGTTACGTCATAGGTCTCATCTCCAACCACTGCCATAACTGGTTATGTCATAAGTCTCTGAGCTGACAGTTTTTCATTGATGCTCAAATCATCATCTTCCGTACAGTGTCCAACTTCAACATCACGAAGACTCTAACACTTGCAGTGCATGCTGGGTTATTATGGTGTTTCCGTAATCCACCAAACTCTGACATGGACTACGCTGATGAGTTGTTACATGGCTGGTGCCACGTGATGGTAGGTAATTTGATGCTTTACACCCAGTCAACCAGTGCCACGTGACGGTAAGTAATTTGGTGCTTTACGCCCAGTCAACCATTGCCACGCGAAACTGCTGCTGTCTTGGTGCTTTCTGTGTACACCATACAACCATGCACCATGTCACGTCACTTCATACAAAGCCACATATGTTGGGTGCTTGCGTGTTAACCCGCCACCTGCACTTTGGGCAGAAGAAGCACACTGCCAGGTCAGTGAAAGCACTTATTGGCAATCAGTGCCAAAAGGTCACAGCTCAATGGCACTTTGATGCTCTTTGGGGATTCTCTTTTTTCAAGACTATACTGTCAAACTTATTCTCTTGAAGAAAAACTATTCATCACAACTAATTCACCATCTTTTTGTCCAGCCGCACAGAAACATTATACTGGGGTACTTCCTTTTTGAACTGCTCTCCCACAGACATTTCGCAGAGAGAGAGAGAGAGAGAGAGAGAGAGAGAGAGAGAGAGAGAGAGAGAGAGAGAGAGAGAGAGAGAGAGGGGAGGGGGAGAAGAGAGGGGGGGGGAGGGAGAGAGGGGAGAGAGAGAGGAGAGAGAGAGAGAGACGGGGAGGAGGGGGGAGAGGAAGGGGGAGAGAGGGAGGGGGAGGGAAGGGTGCGGGTGGAGGAAAACATTTGGCATCACAAATTCCCCATAATTATATACTGCAGCCTTTAGTGCCCGGCCTCACAAATGTACACATGCGTGCGACACATATTACCCTTCCTTTCCATGTGCATGAGCCTGGTGCATAACAATACAGAGCCCACTACATAATACACAGCACTGACTGTACAAAGGAAATAAGACTTGATGATAATACACAGCACTGACTGTACAAAGGAAATAAGACTTGATGATAATACACAGCACTGACTGTACAAAGGAAACAAGATTTGATGATAATACACAGCACTGACTGTACAAGGGAAACAAGACTTGATGATATTCATCACATGCAGCTACATTGGCCATCGACATGAACATGTATACAATTCTGACTAATAATTATTATTCATTGTTAGCTTAGGTCAAAGTTCCTCATATTTTTTGGTTCTGAAATGCTACACAATGCAACTGCTACTGTACACACACTGGAAAAAAAGAAAGAAAAAAGAAAGATAAGTAATGACACTCAAAAAACACACAGCTTCGTTGCTGAGAAATGAGTAATACAAAATGATTAATGAAGCCTTTTCGTTTCTTTTTTGTAGATGGGCAACTGAATGGATTTTTTTCCTCATGACTTCAAACTTCACGGTTTGCAACATTTTCACCTCATTTGCTTTACACAAAATCATTATGTTAATATCCATTCAGCACAGAACAGCCCAACTAACTCAACATATTCTATGCAACATTTTCAGTATATTCAGTACAACATTTTCAGAGAGAGAGAGAGAGAGAGAGAGAGAGAGAGAGAGAGAGAGAGAGAGCAAGACACACACACACACACACACAGAAGCAAATAAGAACACTTAACATGCTTTTCATGCAATGATGAAAAATGACTTGGGCTAAAGAGGAGAAACATGATACATTTCTTCTGGGCACAAAACCCGATCAAAACTCGCACCACATTCCAACTGCCACAGTCAAAATACACTACAAAATAAACATCTGCACTTTTATTTTCTGGTTTTGGCTTACAGATACATTGTGTGTGGAGTAAATAAAACAGGTTTTGGTGACAAATTCAAGTCCTGTACAAGATCCGATTTACTTGTGTCCAGTGCTTAAGAAGTTTCCACCCTTGGAAGAACGACAAGCACCGACCACAAGATGGAAGAAGTAAATATGCAAATGCTCACACTAACACACATTCACATGGTATGAAACCTGTCTTTCCTCAGTTAGCAATGACCCCCCCCCCCCCCCCAAAAAAAAAAAAGAAGAAGAAGAGGGGAATTCTGGAGCAACTAACATCTGTTCATATAACTTGGTTGAAATACTAGTCCCAAAATCTACATTCAGTAGTGCATGTGTGTGTGTGTGTGTGTGAGTGTGTATGTGTGTGCATGTGTGCATGCATGTTTGTGTGCATGTGTGTGTGTATGTGTGTGCATGCGTTTGTGTGCATGCGTGTGTGTACGTGCATGTATGTGTGTGTGCATGTGTGTGACATTTACTGCAGCAAAGCTAAAGGGACAACAGGATCAACCCTAATTTTAGCTCACTACCCCTCCCCCCCCCCCACTCCCCTTTCCACCAGTAACACCTGCCCACAAAGAGGCAGAGGAACACACACACAGTTTTAACCTTCTCAGCAGCTACAATGGTGGTTGATGTAGAGTGCAGACAGGCCTGAACCGCACACAAATGACACAACAATGTAACACAGAGGGTTTTCAGTTCTAACTAGGCAGCCAATGCTTGAAACAGCAACAGTGTAAAAAATATCATTTAATAATACAACACGATGGGTTTTCAGTTCTAAGTATGCAGCCAGTCCTTGAAATAGCAAAGGTGTAAAAAAACATTGTTTAATAATGGGGGTAATAATTCCCCCCCCCCCCCACCAACCCCCCAAGCACCACCCTCCTACCCCCCTAAAATAAATGGGGGGTGGGGAGAGGAACAAAGCACCCTGCCCCGATTACCTGGAATGCTCCTCCACTGAGGGTTGTACTTCAACAAATAAATACACATCTCTGCAGGACCCATTTCAACCGTCAACAATAGCAACTGACATTTCAACGCTTCATTCTCGTGAGAAGGGCGAGTTAAGGTTTGGACACACTGAAAAGTACCAAGTGTGGAGAGGAATTCAAGCTCTGTTAGAGAAGAATGGAAAAATACTTGGAGTAGCAGGACTCTCTTTTGCAACCCCTCCCCCTCAAAAAAGAAGAAGAAGAGACAGCAACAGAGTACACAGAGGGAAAACAGATGCAGGAATGAAAGCCATGAACGAGGGACAGGATGATGAGATGGCGACGGACTGAATCAAAACTGACAACAAAAAATCTTAGACAGGTTGAAAGCATGGGAAGCTGAGGTCAGGTGTATACACCAAACATTTTTCTCATACTCATATCTTCTCTGCACTGGTGTGAGTGACGTAATCTTCAATTTAATGAAGGAGGTCACTCTACAGAAGAAGAAGAAGAAGAAGAGAGAGAGAGAGAGAGAGAGAGAGAGAGAGAGAGAGAGAGAGAGAGAGAGAGAGAGAGAGAGAATAATGAAGCAATGGGGAGTTTTAGTTTAGTTTTTAAGAACTAGAAAAGACAGAAAGGGAGAGAAAGGGAGGTGTAAATGTCTTTAATGAATTTTGAACAAAGCGAGCAGTATGTGCAATCACGATCAAAGTCGCAAAATAATGTGAATGCCATGGTCATCAACAAGACTGTATCAGAAGCTTGCTTCCACTGTCTCCACACTTCTGTGCACATTTTCGTACACATAATAATGTTCTCAAGCAACTCTGCACGACCGAAGCAAAGTGAACACTCAGACATTCCTGTGAAAGTCAGAAAGAAAAAAATGAAGCACTTCCTTCGTTTCTGTTCCACAGAGTATAGGAAAGTATTTATCACAATCACCAATGCATACACCAGTTCTGGACAACACAAGCCCAACAAATTGCCTGGTGAAGAAATAATGTATGCACATGTGCCCAAGTGTGCGCGCGTGCGTGTATGTGTGTGTGCACATGCATGTGTGTGTGTGCATGCATGCGTGTGTGTGCATGCGTGTTTGTGTGTGTGTGTACGCGCATGTTTGTATGTATGTATGTGTGTGCATGTGCCTGTGTTCATGTGTGACGAAATGCACATATCTGTAAGCCTTTGTATCTGTAGGCCCCCGGCTCAATTGAGATGGGGCATCATAAATAATCTATTATTATTATGTAGATAACTCTGTAACAAAATAGACCTAACTCTTATCATTTCATACTACAATATATGCTATAAATCTAACCTTTTGTTTTAAAGCATAACCTGTTTGAGCAAAGCCCTCCAAACCAGCACCTATTGCTCTGCAATTTACAGCAGTCTTCTTTTCTCATCCAAACCAGCACTATGGGATAAGAAGCTGTCTTAAAAGTCAATGCAACTGTCTTTGGCTAATAATATAAAACTCCTTTTAGGCAGCTTGCATGAAGATGACGACGACTAATGACATCAGAAGCATCCCCTTTAACAATTCCCTTTCATCCATCATGACACACAGGACGAGCGAGCAAGTGGTGGGTTGGCCGCCGTCACAACTGTAGGCTCATGTAGGCGAAGTTGTAGTTGTCTGGTGGTGAGGGCAGGGGTGGGGGCTCGGCAGGGATCTGCAGACCCTCAGTGTCCAGGAGGCGGATCTTGATTTCCATGGACATCAGCATGTCCATGTCCTGCTGCACCTGACTGCTGCTCATCTGCAAGACATCGTCAGTCACCCACATTTAGCCAGTCATCCACAGTTTGCCATCACCCCCACAGCCATCCAGTCACCCCCGGTTAGCCAGTCACCCCCAGTTAGCCACAGCCACCCCCTCCCCCCCTTGTTATCCAGTCACAGCCACAGTCATCCAGTCACCCACAGCCACCCAGTTAGCCACACTCATCCCCAGTCACTGCCAGTCCCCCCCCCCCCCCCACCCCCAGTTAGCCAGTCCCCCACAGCCATCCAGTCACCCACAGTTAGCCAAAGTCATCCCCAGTCACTGCCAGTCACCCACAGTTAGTCACAGTCACCCCAGTTAGCCAAAGTCGCAGCCACAGTCACCCAGTTAGCCACAGTCACCACAGTAAGCTACCATCACCATAGTCAGCCGCAATTAGCCACACAATTACCCCATCCCTCCTGGTTAACTGGTCACCAAAGGTAATTTATAGTTACCAACAGTTATCCATAGTTACCAAGGCTACCCCAAATTACTGATATTCACCATATAATTACCCAGTTCCCCCTTGTTAATGTTAGTTCCCACCCACGGTTATTTACAGTTACCAACAGCAACCCTAAGATAGCTACAGTAATCAACAACTGTCCACAGTAACCCGAAGATAGCCACAAGTAACCCACAGTAACTAATTTATAAATGATATATCCACAGTAAGCCACATATAGCCACTGTAACCCGATGATAGCCACAAATAACTCACAATTATCCACAGTAACCAACATACAGCCCCAGTAACCCATGGATATCCATTGAAACTAACAAATATCCACAGTCACCCAAAGATACCTATCATAATCAACAATTATCCACAATGGCCAACAGACAGCCACAGTAACCCAACAGGTTTCCACAGTGCCTTACAGATATCCATAGTAACCCACATATATCCACAAGAACCCAGATATTCGCAGTAACCATCCACAGCAAAATGCGGTCACCTGACCACTTCTGCATGGCTTCTGGGGTGGTCTAAAACAGGGGTTACACTGCTCTGGGACCTACAGAAACAGGCCCAGTGATAGCCATCATCTACGGTTGGAAACAAATCCAGTGGAACCCTCTCGAAACACACTCGTCTAAGATCAAAGTCTGCTTATCATCTCAGATCTCCCTGCTGTCAACTTTCCTTGTACTCTTGTGAATTATTTTTGTTGTCAGCACACAGAAATTATGATGGACACTGGAATTCTTGTTTTACGTGGGTTCAATTTTAGCTGTATCATGTCAAAGTTTCTTGCCTGTCGTATAGTCACATACTTCATGCTGCTGATTCCTTCATTGTGTGTGTGTGTGTGTGTGTGTGTGTGTGTGTGTGTGTGTGTGTGTGTGTGAGTGTGTGTGTGTGTGCGAGTGCGCGCGCATGTGTGTGCGTGCATTTGCATGTGTGTGTGCATGTGTGTGTACACGTGTGGGTTCTTGCATGCACGCATGTGTGTTTTTCCACACACAAGCACATCTGTGTCACTGTGTGTCTCTTTCTCTATTTCTGAAAAGAGAAGAACTGAGTAGCATAGCAAGCTGACCTCATTGCCCAGCAAGACGTTGAGACCATCACACCACATGTTGTGCTCATACTCTGTGGCAGCAATGAAACAGATCTGATCTTCCTCCGCCTCCGTCACGATGCTGAACGCCAGCCGGGCCATCTGGTTCTGGAGGAGACAAAACAGACGATGCAGTGTACATACCACTGTATCTGTTCAAGACCTGCATCATCAGACATGAGAATGGGACAGCATAAAACGGTCTGAAATTTAATACAATATCCCTTGACAACAAACATGGTCAGCTTTCACAAAAAAGTCTGCTTTCAAAACTGACTGAAGATTTCAATGCCTGGTTATACAATACAGCTTGCGACTGACCTTCCTAATCGCAGAACAACTCCCACCAAAGTGAGCCTTTTCAGTGCTTGATTGATCTCTAACAACACGGGACACAAAAACACTCCCCTTCCCCCATCCCCAAAACCACCAGCTGCTGAGTTGTGTCCTTTGTTGGGGGTGTAACCTCCAGCAGTTATTCCCCTTGTCCAGTTTTAAGAAACCCTTTAATGTCAGGCTGGCTTCTGACATTGTGTTTCAGCGCCGCAACCAAGCCTGCATGCTGAACGACCCTTCCACTGCAAGTGGCACAATTCTCTAAGTGCACTAAGTGCTAACAAATTCTTTAAACATACATGTAATTACAACAAAGATTCCATGCACACAAACACGTACGCACACACACACTTGCATTTCAGGGCCATTGGGACTGAAGTAAAGGTGATTGATTACAGAAAGGTTTTCCAGGAAGATCTGAAAGAGCTGACAGAGGCAGCGTGACAGCCAGAAACAGGGAATTAGTTGGTTCTGGCAGCTGGAGCCTGGTACAAGAAAGACTGCTGACCACTGGACTTACCACAGAAAGACAGTATTCTGGACACTCCAGTGTTTGCAGCACAGTGTCAGGAACCTTTTCATAAAACTAGGTCATGCATGTACTACGTCAAATTTAAGGGTCACATGTTCAGTCTGGTTAGAAGCTAGCGAACAGCTGAAAGAAAGACTTCCCCAAATTTTACTGGAAGAACAGGTCACTCCAGGTGCATTCTCCCCGACAGCCTGTACCTTGAGCGTGACATAATCTGTTTTTATCTAAGATATTTCAGCTCATGACACTGACTTGTCCAGACACTGTGCTATGAAAGCAGTCTTTACCCACCAGAGACTCTATTCCAAATGATCAGTATCACTGTCCACAAAAGACTCGTTTATCACTGACGTAAGAACAGTGTTGATCCAGCAGTGAAAATTGTACAAATGATGGTAATTACCATTTTCTGCTCTGAGCGGAACAGTCTTCACTCTTTTGAGGCTTGCACTGTCTGAATTGAGAACTGTCTTATGCTTGCACTGTCTGAATTGAGAACTGTCTTATGCTTGCACTGTCTGAATTGAGAACAGTCTTATGCTTGCACTGTCTGAATTGAGAACAGTCTTATGCTTGCACTGTCTGAATTGAGAACAGTCTTATGCTTGCACTGTCTGAATTGAGAACAGTCTTATGCTTGCACTGTCTGAATTGAGAACTGTCTTATGCTTGCACTGTCTGAATTGAGAACTGTCTTATGCTTGCACTGTCTGAATTGAGAACTGTCTTATGCTTGCACTGTCTGAATTGAGAACTGTCTTATGCTTGCACTGTCTGAATTGAGAACTGTCTTATGCTTGCACTGTCTGAATTGAGAACTGTCTTATGCTTGCACTGTCTGAATTGAGAACTGTCTTATGCTTGCACTGTCTGAATTGAGAACTGTCTTATGCTTGCACTGTCTGAATAGAGAACTGTCTTAGGCTAGCACTTGAGAACAGTCTTAGGCTTGCACTGTCTGAATTGAGAACTGTCTTATGCTTGCACTGTCTGAATAGAGAACTGTCTTAGGCTAGCACTTGAGAACAGTCTTAGGCTTGCACTGTCTGAATTGAGAACTGTCTTAGGCTTGCACTGTCTGAATAGAGAACTGTCTTAGGCTAGCACTTGAGAACAGTCTTAGGCTTGCACTGTCTGAACTGAGAACAGTCTTAGGCTTGCACTGTCTTGGAATCTGAGAACAGTCTTAGGCTTGCACTGTCTGAACTGAGAACAGTCTTAGGCTTGCACTGTCTGAACTGAGAACAGTCTTAGGCTAGCACTGTCTGAACTGAGAACAGTCTTAGGCTTGCACTGTCTGAACTAAGAAGTCTTAGGCTAGCACTTGAGAACAGTCTTGAGAACAGCTTGCCTGTCTGAATTGAGAACAGTCCTAGGCTAGCCGTCTGAAGGAACAGCTTAGCACTGTCTGAATTGAGAACAGTCTTAGGCTAGCACTGTCTGAATTGAGAACAGTCCTAGGCTAGCACTGTCTGAATTGAGAACAGTCCTAGGCTAGCACTGTCTGAATTGAGAACAGTCTTAGGCTAGCACTGTCTGAATTGAGAACAATCTAGCCTCTCTACAGGAAACAGCACAAACTGGTACCATCCTCCACAAGACTTGTTTGTCACTGAGTGAGTGGAGAGCCCTTGGCCATCAGAGGATTGATACAAATGCTGACCACATCAGAGGAAATGATACAAATGCTGACCACATCAGAGGATTGATACAAATACTGACCACATCAGAGGATTGATACAAATGCTGACCACATCAGAGGACTTGATACAAATGCTGACCACATCAGAGGATGATACAAATGCTGACCACATCAGAGGATTGATACAAATGCTGACCACATCAGAGGACTGATACAAATGCTGACCACATCAGAGGATGATACAAATGCTGACCACATCAGAGGATGATACAAATGCTGACCACATCAGAGGACTGATACAAATGCTGACCACATCAGAGGACTGATACAAATGCTGACCACATCAGAGGATTGATACAAATGCTGACCACATCAGAGGAATGATACAAATGCTGACCACATCAGAGGACTGATACAAATGCTGACCACATCAGAGGACTGATACAAATGCTGACCACATCAGAGGAATGATACAAATCTGCTGTACAAAGCTGCCACATCAGAGGACTGATACAAATGCTGACCACATCAGAGGACTGATACAATATGCTGACCACATCAGAGGACTGATACAAAGCTGACCACATCAGAGGAAATGATACAAATGCTGACCACATCAGAGGACTGATACAAATGCTGACCACATCAGAGGACTGATACAAATGCTGACCACATCAGAGGACTGATACAAATGCTGACCAAATCAGAGGATTGATACAAATGCTGACAGACTGCTTCACCAGTGTCTCTTTGACAAAAACAAAACAGACTTTAGGAGATATGCTGTCCCTCCTGACATGACATTCAACGTCCATCAGAGCAAATAATGGTACAAATGGTAAAGGGATATGAATGACGACACCACGCTAATGCTGATGAAGACGACAACATACCGTTCTCCTTAAGACTTGTTTCCCACTGACGTGAGGACAGTCCTTGCCCATCACCAGCCGCTGAATGTCCACCAGTGGTACTGCACACACATGCCGCAGTCAGTGGAATGCCTGATCACATACCCCCCACCTACCCCCTTTCTGAACTCATTCTGCCCTGTGCCCTGATTTACCCCTCCAGTATTATGTACTCTTGATGACACAACACCCCCTCCCCCTCCCCAGCCCCCCCCCCCTTCTGAACCCATTCACCCCTCCAATATTTTGCACATTCATGAGCAGCATGCCCCCTTGGAAAATTTGGAAATAGCAATTAAAATAGGCACATTTTGGATTTTTTTCTTTTGGCCAAAATGCTGAACAATCTCGGTGACATTTTCAGAGTTCTGACTCACATTTTGTGTGTGTGTGTGTGTGTGTGTGTGTGTGTGCGCGTGTGTTTGTGTGTGTGTGTGTGTGTGTGCATGTGTGTGCGTGTGGAGATGACTGTTAGGCACAGGAAGTAACCCCTGACACCAGGTGAAAGCAGCCCACACCAGCCATGACAACGCTGTGCACTCACACTTGCTGGGCAGGTCCTCCAGTTTGGGCTGGACCCCTTCATGGCAGTCACCATAGTGCAGTGCCTTGTGGTTGGGGGCCAGGCGCCAGTACCAGAACTTGTCTGAACCGAACAATAATAATGCACATTTATTATGCGCTCCTCAACACCCTCAGTGCTCACATCATACATATTAACCTAAATACCATAGTCTATACTATACACATGTAGAGCACAGTCCTGCCAAAACAACTTATATAAAGTATTATATCGAAACACACACACACATGACTACAAGCATTCTAAAACAAGATCCAAAGACATAAAAGGTTCAAAAGAACACTATTTATTAAGACAAAACACAACATGCAAATTTTTGGGGTAATCCCCTTTACCAAGCTACAAAACCAAAAACACATAAGTGGCTTAGCTCTCCATCTCATTTTTGATCGTTTTTCACCATTTAACTGTTGTTTAAGTGTCGTTTTGTAGCTTGATAAAGGGGGTTACCCTGAAAATTTGCATGTGTGTTTTGTCCTAATAAATAGCGTTCTTTTGAAACATTTATGTGTTTGCATCTGAGCACAGCTGAAGCTGGTCTGACACAAGATGCAGGTGAAGCTGGTCTGACACAAGACACAGATGAAGCTGGTCTGACACAAGACGCAGCTGAAGCTGGTCTGACACAAGACAGCTGAAACTGATCTGACACAAGAGGCAGCTAGCTGAAGTTGGTCTGACACAAGATGCAGGTGAAGCTGGTCTGACACAAGACACAGGTGAAGCTGGTCTGACACAAGACACAGCTGAAGCTGGTGCAGCTACCTTTGATGCGCCCATTGCGGGAGTGGTACTTGGGGAAGCAGGTGCCCTCCACCAGGTAGTTGAGACGCTGCTGGCGCACCACGGCCTGCATGTCTGGCGCCAGCTTCTTCCTCAGCTCCCTGCAACGTCCAGCCCAGACTTAATCACACACTGAGACCCTTTCATCACAGACTGCATCCACACAGAACGTTTCCTTAAGACAACGTGACCCAATTGAGGCTTTTATGATGTGGCAGCCGATGGCAACAAATTCCTCGGAAGAGGGTTGAACCCGCATATTTGCTTATTACCAAAGTCTGCTTTAAAACTATATATATAATTTAAAAAATACTAAGTTGTGCTTAGGCCATAGTGATTCAACCAAGCAAATAAGGAGCTGGCTTTTTAAATATTTTTTATGCCCAGTCAACATGATGGTTACATCTGGGCAAAATCCAACCAAGGCTACAAGTTAACAAATTCTGTTATGACAAACTTCCACTTAAGACAAAGTGTCCTAACCAAGATTGTTATACAGTGGAATGAATGGATGTGAAATTCCTACAAAACCAAATTCTGCTTAAGACAAAGTGACCCAGTCAAGGCCATTATGCAGTGAAGTGAATATACAATGCTTGTATTTTTTTTTTATAGCTTTGTCAGAAAGTAAGGAAATAGTTTACAAGTAAGTAAGTAAGTTGGTGTTTTATGCCCAGTCAACCATTACGGTTATATCGGGGTGAACATTTAGCTTTGAATCGTAAGCATTATTATACAGATCACATAGAAGCACCCTTGTATGACGAATTTCATTACCACCAAACTCCACTTGAGATACAGTGATCCTATCAAAGCTGTTATTCAGCAGAACCAGAGCTACAACAGGAGAATACTAACACCCTCCCTAAAAACAACAACACAGGAACAATAACAAACAGAAGAAAACAGAAGAAAAGAAAAGAGTAGGAAGCGGCAGAAAGGCCGGGCCCAGCGACAGGAAGCACTCACACTACAGGGCGTGTCTGGGACTCAAACTCCTCCTTGATCTTGCGCTCGTTCTCCAGCAGCTTCAGGATCTCTGTGTAGGTGAGGGTGAACACCTTGTTGCGGAATGACTCGAACGATGAGGAGTGGGTGTACAATGCCCGTGTCACCTGCTCCTTCACCACCTCCAGCACCTGAACAGCAACAGCAACAGCAATGCATCAGCACCACCTCCACAACTTCAACAACAATAACAACCACTCTCTATCAGCATTACCTCCACAACAACATTCTATCAGCATCACCTCCACTACAACAACACTCTACCAGCACCACCTCAGCACCAGCACTCTACCAGCACCACCTCCACAACAACAACACTCTACCAGCACCATCTCCACAACAGCAACACTACCCCTGGAGCAAGAAAACACTAATTACGTGCCACTGA
The DNA here is from genome assembly GCA_018857735.1 of Alviniconcha marisindica. Lineage (NCBI taxonomy): Eukaryota > Metazoa > Mollusca > Gastropoda > Provannidae > Alviniconcha > Alviniconcha marisindica. Next base: position 147,894 of record JABMCL010001189.1, read on the forward strand.
AGCGAGGGAAGTAACTTCAATCATTCTCTCTCATCTCACAACCAGAAGGAAAGCAAGAATCACAATCTGAATCAGTGAAATGTTAAAGACTGGTGCCAAGAAAAATAAACTGAAGGAACCAGACAGAAACTGCTTCACCAAATAACTTCTGTTAGGGTTAGGGTTAGTTTTTTTCTTCTTCTTATTTCATTGTCCCCTGCAGCAAATTCAGGTCGCCTTACCTGGGTAAGGCTCAGCAGCCCCAAGAGCAGTGCCACCCATTCCTATCAGTATGTGCTGTATTTCTGTGTGTCCAAACAATGGCACGGCTGCCAGCGTTTGGAATTCTTAACGTGCACACAGGTGTGGATGCATGCAGTTGCACACGGGGGCTGTACGGACACTGTAACGTATGTGTGTGTGTGCATTTGTTTGTGTAGATGTGTTCTGTTTGTGTTGTTGTCTGTCGGTTCTCTTGTATTTGAGAGCAGAGATAAGGCATTACTTGGTAATGGTAGCTTGTGTTTCCTTCATTTTTTGTACTTCTTCATGCAGGTGACCCTTCGTTCTAATTGTATGCAATGCCCGTCTTTTTGCCATAAAAAAATAAAAAAATAAAAAAAGGGAAAAAAAAACTGGCATTTGATTGTCATGCACTCACACACTCACTCACACACACAAACTAACAGAAAGAAGAAGAAAGAAACAGAATCAGAGCAGAGGGAGAAAGGAATGCTGAGAGGTGTACTCTTACCTTAGGAAAGTCTGCTATGGTGGCCCTCATCTCTCGCCATGTCTTGTTGAGAAGCTGCACAATGATGCAGAAGAACTCCTCAAACGGCTTGTCACTCGAGAAGAACATGGAGTAGAAGGTGTTTCCTGTGTCTTCAGCTGTGGACAGAACAACATGACAGTCAAGACAGCTGTGGACAGAACAACATGACAGTCAAGACAGCTGTGGACAGAACAACATGACAGTCAAGACAACTGTGGACAGAACAACATGACAGTCAAGACAGCTGTGGACAGAACAACATGAAGTCAAGACAGCTGTGGACAGAACAACATGACAGTCAAGACAGCTGTGGACAGAACAACATGACAGTCAAGACAGCTGTGGACAGAACAACATGACAGTCAAGACAGCTGTGGACAGAACAACATGATAGTCAAGACAAACTGATGCTTGTCAATGACAAATTTAGGCCTGCAAACCTATGTCTTTGTTTGGCAAGCAGTGCGTTTTTAAATACAACAAGAACCAACACAAAGACATGTATTTTTGATAGGTTTAAAAACAACAACAACTAAATACTACAGTGGTATTTTAAATTTATAATGCTTGTAGCTTAATCTGAAACAGTCAGTACCAGTGCTTACTCACTCAGACTTCTGCAATCATACTGTAACATCTACACTACAGTGAGGTTGATTTGCTCCTTAATGTTTTAAATTTTTGGCCCTGTATAAATGCTGTGACCAAAAGCACAATGTAGAGAAGACTCACGTGGGTCGCCTATCCTGAGAATTTCACAGATCATCTTGGTCAGGTGCATGCTAGCACGCACAAAGGGGCAGTCATGCTCATCAGCGCGTGTGGAGTTTTCCAACACCACCTGCAGAGGACAGAAAATAATACATGTAGTCATGTTCGAAACAAACAAGCTCTCAACCCAGCCGTTGAGAGAGAGAGAGAGAGAGAGAGAGAGAGAGAGAGAGAGAGAGAGAGAGAGAGAGAGAGAGAGAGAGAGAGAGAGAGAGAGAGAGAGAGAGAGAGAGAGAGAGAGAGAGAGAGAGAGAGAGAGAGAGAGAGAGGCTTTGGCAGTTCTAGGCCCTGACCTTGACATAGTTCTCTCCATGATTCTGTGCAAAGTAGAGCATGCAGTCCAACGCCAGCAGACCACAGGGTGCCTTCACAAAGTCCTCTGCCGGCTTTGTCTGGTTCTGAAACATTCACAAACCCTGTGCTGCTCACTGTGCAATAAACTATGAAAGTTACAGGGCAGCGCACTGAATCACTTTAGCAGAACGTGCACAAAATCTTTTCACGGGAACTGAAATGAGGAAGGTGCATGATTGGAATGGAACAAGAAAAATAGACACACAGCTGTTTTTTACTCAATTTCCAGTCCTGTTGGCCAAAACTTCAACACAGAGTGACCTTACCCATCCTCTCTGACAGGTCCCTCTCTGGACTCATTTAAATCAAATCTCAAAACATGTCTCTTTCCAAAACAATACACCTGCCATGTTTTCTGTTCCACAGTGCTGTCTTCCTTCAACTCAAGTCTCTGTTTGTTGTCTGCTTAAGTTGTGTGTAAATTAAAGTTTGTATAATCAATATATTCATGTGTGTGCGTGTGTGTGTGTGTGTATGTGTGTGTGTGCGTGTGTGCATGCGTACATGTGTACCTGTGTGTGTGTGTGTGTGTGTGTGTGTGTGTGTGTGTGTGTGTGTGTGTGTGTGTGTGTGTGTGCACTTACAATTGTCTCTACGGACAAGATTCCATGCTTTATAAATACCATAATGAATGATCACTGCCTTGTTTGTGGAGATGTTTTGTTTCAAAGCAGTTGATTTTTTTTATTTTACTCAATGAGAACATTCAAACCAGCCTTCTGATCTACCAAGTCTGTAGACATTTCACTACCAGCCATTCTTAACCATGCTTTGACCTCTTACCACAATACCTATGGTAGATCTTTAAACACTTACAGTCGGTCTCTAAACACTTCAGTGAGCCCACTTGGCCTAGCAGTAGGGCACAAGGCTAGTAGGATGATGGATGTCAGTTTGAGCCTGCTTTGGCTCCCTTTTCTCTTCAAATGTTTGGGTTTTTGGACACTGTCTTGTGATTCTGACTTTGCCCCTCAAAATTAATGAAACATTACAATAGCTCAAGCCACTGCTCAAAACGATGACGTCTGAAGGATGTGTCTGACACACTAGTTGCAGTTAAATAAGGCCATAACAAGTTGCTTATAAGACAAACAAGTTTGACTTATTACCAATATATCTGTCAGACGTGTGGGACACAGATGCGTGATCCATGCAACCCTCTGTTCTGATGATATCAAAACCAATTCTGATATCCACTCATGTGCATGAATGTGGTGTGCATATGTGCACACACAACACATACTCACCCCCCGACCCCCCCACACACCAAACAGAGACACACAAGCAGTCCACAAGGTGATCACCTGAAACCCCAGCTTTTTGAAATCCCGTGGTGCACTGGGAGACCTGTGTACGGCATTCATGTTGGGATCACCCTCGATCTCAAAGGCTATCCTCCGCAGCTCCTCTATATCCTTCACGATCGCCTGAGAGATAACAGTGCAAAGTGGGTGATTACCCATAGACACAGGGATGGAAGTAAAAACAGACCAGGGCAAGAATGGGGGGAAAAAAGACCAAAAAAAGACAGATAAAGACTGAGAAGAAACAGAGACGGCTGGAAGAAAAAAAGACTACATTAAGGCTGTACTTATATGAGGCATTTCTGCTCAGTTGTTCATTTTTTTAATTTTAATGTATTAGTATGAAATAAATTTTGTTTAAACTGAAAAATTAATCAGGACAAGGGTAGGATAAAAACAGAGAGAGAGAGAGAGAGAGAGAGAGAGAAGGAAAAAAAAAAAACACACAGAGAAAGTGGAGAGAGAGAGTGTCTGGGGAAGAAAGAAAAGAAAAAAAATAGGTGTGACCCCAAAGTAGAGGATCACGTGCCTTTGTGTGTTGTAAAGACCACAAGGGTCCCTTCCGTCCTTGTCAAGGGGAGTGCTAACCGTCTCTCCTTTCTTACAACACGTTAACATCATCCGTCTAATTCACTTATATACCCTCCAACTTATACCAGTCTTCAAGACCGCTTGGATAAAAATACATAGTCAATTTCTCCCCCTTAAAATGATCTAATGGAAATTCTACTTCAAGACGCATTTTCCTTGAAAAGTTCCCTATAATGTGCACCTTGTTGATCAATTTTGATGTACCAATTTGTAGGATGTGTGCTCCTTTTGAAGTAAAAGCCTAAGTGAAATTATCTACAATCTATGAGAAACAACTCCAGAGCATTACAGTAAGACACCTGCAGTTGCCTCCCTTGATCCCTACTTCAGCTTCACTTGCATTACAATGAATTCAGTGTTAGCAGAGAACTTCCTGGTGTGGCACAACTCTGTCTTGGGGCATGTTGCAAGCTGCAATCCTATTCAGTTATACTATTTTGGGGGGGTCAACACACAAGGGAGTTAATTAGCACTTGAAATACATAAGTACAACCACAAAGACTTGAGTCGCCTATGGTAACTCTCACCTGGCATGTGTGTAAACACAAGGTACATAAACTCCACCAGAGGTACATGTACCGCTGGTGGATTTTATGTACCTTGTTCCTTGTATTTACATGCATGCCGGGTGGGAATTACTGTAGGTGACTCGGGTCTTTGTTGTTGTACTTGTGTTATGTAGTTCGAGCGCTAATTAACTCCCTTGTTGGTTGGTTCTGTACAAACACCTGGGGCCTCATTCTGTTTCAGATTCTTGGGGGGAGTTGGGGGGTGGGGGCGTTTTTCTTCTTCTTCAAGTTACTTGCAAATTGTGTATATCTGGGGCTGTGAAAATGCAAGGCTTTGTGTGGAAGTTTTTATGTGCCACATATAAATTTACATTCATTCATTCAAGTCAAATTGCAGAAAAACTATCCATTTTCATTTTTGTCATTGCACAGGATATAAATGCCTTAAAAGAAAGGAATTGCTCGACACAGCTCAGATGAGTTTATTCCAAATTTAGCTATTTTTTTAAAACCTGCTTAACAACCAACCTTTTTAAGTGATGCCAACCACTTGTGATTTAAGCACCCTACATAGTTGAGATATTAATAAACGATGGCCATTAACATAATGGATGAAAGATACAAATTACAAACAGCACCAGCATCTCATACAGGTAAGAAAATCCTCTCTCTCTAAAAAACAAACAAACAAACAACCACCACCACCAAAGAAAACACAACAATTGAAGGTAATGAAACAGATCTATTAATGTCTTGTTTACTTTCATCTACATATTTCTTCCTACCCATCCAGGGACCATACAGGTCTGAGACAATCCCCTCCCCCTCTAACAAGAGAGACATATCCCCCCCCCCCCCCCAACTGCAACTTTTCACCCCTTTCTTTTACCTGGTCATGTGGGTCCACTGGTGCTTTCATCCTCTCCTCGTGAAGATTCATCAGCAACACCTGCAGGACATACAGCTGATGTGCCATGGCTGTGCCGATGTTCTGCTGCCTGATCACGTGCTGGGAAAACAAAGAACCAAAGGGCAGGTCAACACCATTTCACCATTTTGGAAAGGTTTGGTCAGTGAAGACCCACGTTACGAAACACACAAACCCTGCGCTGTGTCTAACGAGCAAAAAGTAAAACATATACAAGCAGTAAGTTGGAGTCTGACGTCCTGTCAATTGCACGCACATGCATATCTGAGGCACTAACTCTGGTCCTGATGCATTAAACTACCATTTGTCCACCAATCACGCATGGTTTGACCAAGATGCACTGAAACTTAGCAGTACAAGTTACAATACTGGTCAGTGCATCCTACTGTGCTGCACACACTCAGTCTCAAAGGTCCTACCAGAGAGGGGGTTCCAATACAGTGATGATGACTGCACGCAAGACTAAATAATTGGCACATACAAACACAGACAACTGGAAATCTAGCACTATGCCCAGACTTGGCTTGGGCTGTGTCACAGTGCACTGACACCAGCAAGAACACCAAGGCTTGGGCTGTGTCACAACGCACTGACACCAGCAAGAACATCAAGGCTTGGGCTGTGTCACAACGCACTGACACCAGCAAGAACACCAAGGCTTGGGCTGTCACAACGCACCGACACCAGCAAGAACACCAAGGCTTGGGCTGTGTCACAACGCACTGACACCAGCAAGAACACCAAGGCTTGGGCTGTGTCACAACGCACTGACACCAGCAAGAACACCAAGGCTTGGGCTGTGTCACAACGTACTGACACCAGCAAGAACACCAAGGCTTGGGCTGTGTCACAACGCACTGACACCAGCAGGAACACCAAGGCTTGCACTGACACCAGCAAGAACACCAAGGCTTGGGCTGTGTCACAACACACTGACACCAGCAGGAACACCAAGGCTTGGTGTCACAATGCACTGTCACCAGCAAGGACACTAAGGCTCGGGCAATGTCACAACAAATTTAAAATGTTATGTGCCGCACAGTTATATGGGGATTATCTTCAGCCATGACAAACTCTTTGCATAACAGCATCCACCCTCCAGAAATGGTGATACTCTGCCCAAAGATGGTGTGTGGCTGCCCATGTAGTGGGGTAATACTTTTTTTTTTAAAGTCACACACACAATCCTCTGATCCTATGGAATATATTTATTAATAGCTATTACATATGCTGTGTGACACCAAGAGTATTTTGCTGGGGAACACTACAACAATACCAACAACAACAGAGCTATGCCAAGGATGTGGCATTTTTTTGGTGCCCTAAGTGGAGAGAAGAGGTTAACATTTCCCAATGCAATGACTGGACATAGGCTTGTATGCATATTCATGTACACATTCATCATGTACTGGGAGGCTGGCAATTTGTATGGTATGTGGAGCATGTCAGCTGCTTTCTTCAACGGCCCCAACAGCCCTCCAGAGCTGAGAAAAGTTGGAAAACTGGGAGAGAAAAAAAAATGCCCAAGGACCCATAATTATTGCCATCACTATTTACCACTTATATGGAAAACTGGGAGAGAAAAACAACAAACAAACCAAAAAAGTGCCCAAAGATCCAGTAATCATAATTATTGTATTCACCACTTATATGGAAAACTGGGAGAGAGAAAAAAAATTGTGCCTAAGGTTCTAGTAATTACCATAATCATTGCCATCACTATTCACCACTTACATGGAAAATTGGGAGAGAGAAAAAAATTTTGCCCAAGGACCCAGCAAGCATCATTATTACTGCCATCACTACATGGAAAACTGGGAGGAGAAAAAAAATTGGGGTTTAAGGACCCAGTAATCAACATAATTATTGCCATCACTATTTACCACTTACCGTGAGTATTGTATTTCTCATGTGCTTTGACTGAAGGCTCTCAGCAATTTTCTGTGGGAACAAAATAAAGAATTCTTCATATGGAGCACAACTTTTAACAAACAACAAAACATACTAAGAACATACAAAGGTCTGGAAGGCAGAAGGCATGTCAAAAATACACCAGTCAATGGAATGGAAGAACAAATATTCTTTATACTTAGGAAATGAAAAAATAGGAAAACAACACAGCCCTTTCAAAGAACAGATGAAACAGTCCCACACTCTCATAATATGTGTCATTCTCAAAAGGTCATGAGAAAAAACGGATTTGTGTCCACATTGATTTGTAATACTGGGTTTAGGAAATGTTAGCAAACACGTCATCTCCGAAAGCATTATATGCTGACAGACCTGGATAAAGTAGACAAAATATCTGGTGCTCAAACTTTTACTTAAAAATGACTATGCATTCAGGTTGTTCCAAAATGTGTTACTTCAACATTTTTTAAGCTTTATTTTTTTTTATAATTCTGACGTGCAACCTTGTGACAATTGTTTATATATATATATATATAATTTATTTGTTTTATGCATCTAAAATGGACATAGTTTGTGCAGATTGTCTGACCTTTGTTTTTCTGTAAAGTTTGCATGCATACCCATTAATTATGATCAATAAGTTGTAACACTAACAGTGTGAAGTTTGTAATCCTATCCTTAAAAGTTTGTATTCTCATAACTTCTGGGCTGTAGATATGGTCACATAAATGTTACAAACAAATTATTATTAATATTTAATGTTTAAGCTGTGTTTTGCACTCAGAAGCTGTTGAAAAAAAAAACACAAAAACATATACAGAATTGCTTCATGGACCAAGCGGCCATAACAGATTAAATATACCAAAGATCCAAGCCTAAAACATCTCCTGCGGGCAGAATTTTAGTGTTCATATGCCTTTAAAGAACTCTGGTGCAAATGAGCATGGAGAGGACCTCTATCTTTGTCCTGGTTTCTGAGTGCACGGAGAAAGTCAACAGTCTTTTTCTCTTTCCACAGCCAACCACCAGCCATGATGGACAAATTCGTAAAGCGAAAGACAGACACAGTCAACCACCAGCCATGATGGACAAATTCGTAAAGCGAAAGACAGACAGTTAACCATCAGCCATGATGGACAAATTCGTAAAGCGAAAGACAGACACAGTCAACCACCAGCCATGATGGACAAATTTGTAAAGTGAAAGACAGACACAGTCAACCACCAGCCATGATGGACAAATTCGTAAAGTGAAAGACAGACACAGCCAACCATCAGCCATGATGGACAAATTTGTAAAGTGAAAGACAGACACAGTCAACCACCAGCCGTGATGGACAACTTCGTAAAATGAAAAATAGACAGACATACCCGTCGCTTTGGCTGTTCAGCTTTCATAAATAGAGCGTTGATGAGGGCAATGGCATTTTTCTGAACTTCTAGGTTGATGCTGTAAACACAGACACACACACAAATACATGCATCACCACTGATGTCTTAGTATATGTTTCAGAAACACCCCAAAAACATGGAGAGAGAGAGAGAGAGAGAGAGAGAGAGAGAGAGAGAGAGAGAGAGAGAGAGAGAGAGAGAGAGAGAGATTAGAAAACAGCTGTTTATACAACTAGCTCTGCTCCTTTGTGCATTGTTCAGTTAAAAGAACTGAAGACCCCAAACTGTATAAACAGAGACCCTGTGCTTGCTTAGCACACACAAACTGTACATGAAATGCACATCACAGCCAATCCCAAATTTGTCCACAGATATTACACCTTCTGAGAATTACTTCCAACTCTTTTCTTTTCTCTTCCAAAGCTCACACTGAATTTCCTATATGACAGGCATGCAGATGGTAAATAGACGGAACCAGGTTCAGATAAGGTTATGATTCACAGACAATTTCACGACTCAGGGCGACATGTTAGACTGGTTCCCATCACTTCCTGCCTTAATGCACAGAACCATTCTTGTGGTGACAATGATGCACTAGGCATAGACCCCCCCCCCCCCCCCCCCCCACCCCTTACATATCACCACCTCTAGAAATGACTTGCTGTTAAACGACCAACACAGAGGCAGATTCCATGTATACTCATGCCTGTGCACCACTTGCATACTAAAGACTGTCCATTTTGGGTACGCTAGCTCCAAACTGGCTGGCTCACCTTTCTAAATGAGGAATGATGTTTTGTGACGTGACTGACTGCTCTACCACACTCTGTTTGCCTGTGCTGTGAAGAACGACCGATTCCAGAATTTCCAGCGAAGCCTGAAGACACACTATGTCGAGGTTGTTGCTGCCTACATTCACACAGTCAGCTACCTGCAAATACACACACAGTGACACACATACACATGCATGCTTCTTTCTCTCTCTCTCTCTCTCTCCTCTTCATCCTACACTTAGCATTTTTTTAATTTTCACCATTCATCTAACCTGGCTATTCTACGCTCAGATACATCTCACTCAGATCTCACTCAGAGAGTATCAGAGTTGCATGGCTATGGAAACACCAAAATAACCCAGCATGCACTAACAGTGCCAGTCTTCTAACTGTTGAAGGTGAACACTATATGGAAACAAAAGAGACTATAGAACTTACCCGTTTGATGAAGTTTGGCTCCAAGATGTCCCAAGATACAATCCCATGGTCCATCAGTAACACAAACGACTTCAGAGTTAGCGCCAATGGCTCTTTTTTGCTGTCAGAGCAAAATCACGGGTCGTTCAATCTTGGTCATGCACATGTCTACATCCCCTGTCAATCTTCCTCCCCCCCCCCCCCCCCCCAAAACAATAAACAGTACACACAGGTACACAGGGTGATGGGGTGACAAAACATCAGCAACACCAAATAAATACTACACATAGTAATAAGACATCAGCTGTATCTTAACCACTTAAATCCAAGCTCAGCAATCTGTTAAGAAGAAGACTCAGCCAAAGACACAGTCATACACATAATTATGGATAATTAAAGTGTTCTGGAGAAGAATCAGCAGAAGACCCACATGTTAATAACTGAAAACAAATGAAATGGTTTAGTATGCCCAGTTTCAGGGGGAGGGGTGTCAAAATGTGTGCAAACGTGCAGTTGTGTTGTACAACTACATGAATGTACATCTTTTGTATGATCTACTAGTAGTGATTGTATACTGCCTGTGAGCTGCCATTGTGAAGTGCTTAAGACCCATTTTGTGACAAGGCCCTCAACAAATGCTCATAATTACTATTAATAAAAGTGCCTGTCACTTTAATGCAACTTACAAGGTGCCGTCAGTGACAATGCTGATGATGATGGGAAGACCGTTCTTGTTGATGAACTCGATGGCAAAGGTGGAGTCTGGGGCCAGCCCCACCAACCTCCTTAGCCCGTCCAGCTTTTCCTCTGACAGTGTCTTTGTGGCCCCCTGACTCAGCTTGGTGATGATGCTCTGGGCTGTCTGAGCCTGTGCGACAGAGACAGGTGAACATCAAATGTATCACACCTGAGTTTTCTCCCAGCAGTTTTCGTGGTCCCCTGACTAAGCTTGGTGACGATGCTTCGAGCTGTCTGAGCCCGTGAGACAGAGACAGGTGAAAATCACTGCATACAAAATGGCCAAGTTGTCTTCCAGCAGTCTTTGTGGCCCCCTGACTAAGCTTGGAGATGATGCTCTGATCTGCCCAAGCCTGTGAGACAGAAACAGGTGAACATCAAATATATCACATCTGAGTTTGCTTCCAGCAGTCTTGGTGTCCTCCTGACTAAGCGTGGAGACAATCCTCTGAACTGTCTGAGCCTGTGGGACAGACATGTGAAAATCACTGCATACAAAACAGCCAAGTTCTCTTCCAGCAGCCTTGTTGAACCCCTGACCATGCCTAGTGTCGTACTGGTGATGGTACCCATAGCTGTCTGAACCTGTGAAACAGCAGTACCCTGAGCTGTCTGAGCCTGTGAAACAGCAGTACCCTGAGTTGTCTGAGCCTGTGAAACAGAGCAGTACCCTGAGCTGTCTGAGCCTGTGAAACAGAGCAGTACCCTGAGCTGTCTGAGCACGTGAAACAGGGTAGTACCCCGAGTTGTCCGAGTCTGTGAAACAGGGTAGCACCCTGAGTTGTCTGAGCCTGTGAAACAGAGTAGTACCCTGAGTGTCTGAGCCTGTGAAACAGGGTAGTACCCTGAGTTGTCTGAGCCTGTGAAACAGAGTAGTACCCTGAGTTGTCTGAGCCTGTGAAACAGAGCAGTACCCTGAGCTGTCTGAGCCTGTGAAACAGAGCAGTACCCTGAGCTGTCTGAGCCTGTGAAACAGACTAGTACCCTGAGTTGTCTGAGCCTGTGAAACAGAGACAGGTAAACAAATACATGTAACACAGCTGAGTCCTCTTCCAGCAGCCTTGGTGTTCCCCTAACCAAGCTTGGTGATGGCACTCTGGGCCGTCTGCAATTGTAAAACAGAGAAAGGCAGACACTGACATATGTAGCACGAATGAGGTTTCTACCATTAGTCTTGATGAACCCCTCAATGAACTATGGAGGTACTGTGGGCTGTTTAAGCCTGTGAAACAGAGAGAGGTGTTGAACATCCACACATGTAATGATGTACCACAGCTGACTTCTCTTTCAGAAGTCGTGCTGGGCCCCTGACCAAACGTGGCCATGGTGCTACTGGCTGTTTAAGTGTGTGAAACAGACACGTGAATAACAATACATTATAGCACAGTCCTCCCCAAACTGTGTCCTGTTGGCTGCCTAACTGATTCTGGTGACACTGCAGGCTGTTTAAGTCTGAGCACTGAAAAATACACAGGTAACCATCAGTATGGTGGAACCCCTCTTTTACACCTACTCCAAAAATGAAGTGAAAGGAGCAATGGTACTTAGTCAGCGGTTTATTTACATAGAATATGAAGAAAAGGCTTCAGAAAAACTGTTTAAAAATGACTTAAAAAGGGGTGGTCTCTCACACAGGTGACGTTTCATTAGAGGTCCACTGTTCATGTAATCGTTCTTTAACGGCACCTTGTCTGATGCAGAAACAAGCCTGCCCTGTTACTACAGTGGGGCCTCCATTTAACAATGACACAGTGGATAGGACCATCAATATCTGCTTTCTGACGATACAGACTGTGCAAAGAAAGTGTACAGTGTTAAGCATGGGCTCACTTTGTCTCAGGCTGCTTTTCATGAAAGAGTTTGCCTCTTCAAGACAAAGACCATACAAGCATTGGCTCAAAACCACCAAAGCCTTTTCAGTTCCTCTCTCTCTTTAATGAGTTCAGCTGGCTTTATTTACATTAGCTGTCAAGATTAACTGTACAAACTTCATTGTGGTCAGTGTCTGTGTGCTCAGAACATGTCACCAGGCTGAGATCCATGAAAAAGACCATGTATGTCCAATCTTCGTCCGTAATACAAAGTATTACCATCATCTCTACAAACTACCAAGGGGTTATATTCCATATAATATAAAAATAATAACTTACCGGTGATGGAGCCAGAGAAAGCACTGCTCCATTCTGTATTTCATGTCGATTCTGAAAGTGAAACAGACCCATTCGATAAACAACAAGTAGATCATTCAGTACAATGACTGAGAGTGAGTCCGCTGGTTAGTATTTGGAAATCTAACATCCTGTGACCCATACAGGGTCACCCCAGGATTATCAGACTCTGTCAGAAGCAAATGCACATTTTAAAAGTCTTCTCATGCATATCATAACGTAACCCTTTTCTCAAGTCAAATCAACAAAATCAACCCATACACAAACAAAAAAGACAAAAAGCAAAAAGATAGATAATCCATTTTTTAACACCCAGTCAACTGTAAAAGTTGGGGAGAACAGCAAAGAAAACAAAGGAACCTCTAAATCAGGGACAAATTTTATGACACATAATGTGAATTACAACTAAATATTTACAGAGCAGAAACTGTGCATGAAAACAGCCACACCTCCACGAAATTAATACAAAATCTCACCAATAGCATGATCAGATCAAAGAGATAAATGCATCACACTCAACCACAACAGCAACGTCAACTCACTTACATGCAAAGTCACTCTTGTGCCAACCTGTTGCTTGTTATTTGTAAAAGGAAGATATAATTTGCACATTGCATGTTGTCACAACACCAACATTCAGTTTTAACCTAGTATTATTGACAGACCAGTGCCACTGCCATAAATTTAAATTATTTTGAGAAAAAGCAAGCCATCCCAAGACTCAAGACTAAGAGCAGCTCTGTCAACAATGTCATTACACCATATCCTGACACCAAAGATATTCTACACCAAGATACTGCTGTTAAGTGTTATGCAGTTAGTTACAGACAGCAGAACTCCCTGTGCCTGCCCCTGCATTAGGGTGTGACTGTGCTTTCTTGGTGTTCACATATAATATCCTTGCTGTCAGTAAATACAGGGCTGACCAGGCACTCACCCTCTCAGTGATGTAGGTGTTGTTTTTGGCAGAATCGCTGATCTGCAGGGCAAACTTGTTGGCATCATTTAAATTCCACCTGCAATATAGGTATACACATTAATTTGGTCAATGACAAACAGTCAAGATATGCAGCTCAAATCGTGTACCCAGAACTTTTATCATATTAAATTATTATATTATTATCTTAACTAAATAATTCAAAGAAACCCAGTGAAATAAAATATAACAATATATTTTAACAACATGGATTATGAATACATAGTCCTAAGCTTCCCTTTGTGGCATATAAATATAATTTGGTACAATGGTAGTGATTTTATTTTTATTTTTATGGACTACTGGTTTACTGTGACGTGCTCCTGTTGAAATTGTACTTGTGGTAATAGCAGAACATATAAAGACTAGTACGTATATAAACTATATTGTTATTAACAGATACTATGTACATTTATGCATACCTTCTTTTCTATTGCTAAGTATATATATATATAGATATAGATATATATATATATATATATATATATATATATATATATATATATATATATGGCTTTTCATAAAAAAAATACAAAAAATTACTTACATTTAATGACTTATCACAGCAAGTCCATTATTTCTATGCAAATTACACAATGGAGTATTGTAAAGTAATAACACCAATAATTCATATTATAATATTAATACTAACAGCAATAACAAATTTAATAAATTTATACTCTCAATGATGTGTTGAGTGCTTACATCTATTATGATCTATTAATGAAAAGACAACAGTCTAATACCAGTGACAACATTATTGCTATTTTCATTTAAAACTGTAATTTAAGCATTAGCAAAACAACAACAACAAATACCTACAACCCCCCCACCCCCACCTCCCCACCCCAACACAGACACACACACACACACCAAAATGAAGAGTACAACTACAAGTGGAGTAGAAGACACTGTGGGATTGAGAAGCATTACTTACGATTCACAGATGTCTTGGATTATAGCTGCCAGAGGTCTTTTCTGCACACACACACACACACACACACACACACACACAAACAAAATCAGTGAGAAAGAAACCTCAGTCAGGGCCACAAACAACTGCCTGATTAGTGATTAAATACGGAGACTACAACAAAATACTAGCCTTGGTACTGAGTATTGTTGGCAAAGCTACAATGTGCATGCTTTGTTAGGTGCTACTAAAAAAAAAAAAAAAAAGTAATATACTGGTTGACTAGGCATAAAACACTAAGTTACTTACTCATTTATACTGTACAAATATTATTTTGTCTTTTTCTTTCACACATTATGTCTTCTAGACTCTAACATGTTGGTACATATTACCAGTTCTCTAATGAAGAAGAAGAAGAAGAAGAAGAAAATCACCATCAACAACATACAGCAGTGCACAAATGGAATACCAAAGAAATTCTAATGAATCAGCACTCAGTCAGTAGTAACTTCTTGCACCCTGTAACTTGTCATTTTTGTAAGTCAGAGTGCAACACTATTGTGTGGTGCAGCTCTGATGGGATCATCACAGTTTAATCTGGGGTTAGACTTGAAAAAAATCAGCCTCTGTCTGTCTGTCAGGTCTTTGTCAGTCTGCCCGCATGTCTGTGTGGCCGTCTGTGTGTGTGTGTGTGTGTGTGTGTGTGTGTGTGTGTGTGTGTGTGTGTGTGTGTGTTCTCTCTGTCTCTGTCTCTGTGTCAAAAGTGTGATTATTAACCCTTTCACTGCCATGCTTGCCATGCCATCACTCTCAAAATGACCAATAAATGTGCCCAATATTAAATTATTAAGGTATTTTTTCCCCTTCACGTGATCACATGAAAGGATTTTTTTAATCAAAATTCACACTGCTGAAAGTAGATTTGTTATAAGATTATCAAATATACTGTTTGCAAGCATTTAAATGTGCACTTTTTAGCCCCAAAATTTTACAGGGAGGGGGTAGTGAAGGGGTTAAATGGACAGTTTTGCACTTGCAAACACTGGGAATGGGATTCAAACAAATCCAAACTTTGGCAGCTGTGCTAGAACTTGAAGCTGCTGCTTCTGACACACTGTGCTAGAGCTAAATTTAGAAGTCACCACTTTACTCAGGCTCAAGGGCCCAGCCTTGCTATTAGTGCTACAATGAACACTTGTTGAATGTCCTACTCTACTACTACTGTACTAGTGTACTGGTTATTATACACTTTGGGCGTAGCCTTTTCTAGTTCTCACTGGTTTTGATTGTTTTATGGAAAGCATTACAGAGCTCCCACTGGTGAGTGTTTTAAGGGGGGTCCCTGGGACTCCCTGCTGCAAGGTTCAGAGGGTCCCTGGGCAATTTTAAAGGGTCATGTCCAACATGAAACAGCAGTTGCACAGAAGCAGAACTACTATGGTTACAGGCTATCACATGTATGTACCTTTCCTCCCTTTTACAATGACAGAATGACTCAGGTGGCTGGAAGCCCTGACAACTCTGCATAGTGTAACATGTTTTTAGCAGCATCCACAGCTGACTGTATCAATTTTTTAATTTTTTTTTAGCAGCATAGTAATACTATTATATATTACTAAGAAAGCAAAATATGAGGCACTTTCAAACACAAGAGGATTACAAAATATATATCTGAGACAGAGTAAGAGCTCTGAATCTGTGGAACTGATCTAAACCAAACAGATAATGAAGGAAGAAAGCTTTTATCTTTCACAAATAGCAAACAGATCTATAATAGGTTAGTATAAAAAGACTGTTTCTGTAATAAAATGTGTGCATCACACCTAACCACCACACCAAACCTAAGATGTCCCCCCTTTATTACTATGGTGCCAGTCTGAACAAAAGAAATACAGTTCTATACTGTTATATATAATATTGTTATTCAAGAAACTCCATTTCTGTTTTGTTTTTTAAAGAGCTGAAAATTCACAACAAATTAGTTTTATGTCTTAGAAGCCTTTAGAATGACAGTCTGTACAAAGATGTCTATTTAATCCTCAGTTTCTTTACTTAACTTTTGATATTAAACTTTTCAGAACCAGAAGACCAAAATGTCTCAAAATGCAGGGTATATCACATAATATCGTTAACATGGCATAAGCTGTGTGCTCCCTGAATTTGTGTCACTGATGTAAACTAATGAGCATAATCCTCTACTTCTCCTGAGGTTTAGTTCAGTTCATGATGGTATCTATCATTCTATGCACTCAAAAAAGCCCATATGTGTTCCAACCTGTCTCTCAGAAGTTTTCCCAACGATGCATCTGAAACAGTTCCAATGTTCATCTGACTGATGATGGTCTTCTCTCATCCTTTCAAGGAAGATCATCTAGCGCTTCCTCTTTCTAGGTTTAGGAGAACCTCTACTTGTCAATAACTAACGGAGTCAGTGTAAAGTATATTTGGTTTCGAGACAGAAGAAGTGCCTCAAGTGGTACACAAACTGCAGGCTCAGTGTGTACACCCCTGTTACAAATGTTACAGACCTCAAACACAAGAGTGACAAATTTCTCTATTGTCAGTCAGGAACAGCAGGCCTAGACTAAGCTGCTAACTTTTAGTGCGCCCCCCCCCCCCACCCCCCCCCCCCCCGAATAAAAAAAGAGAGAGAGAGAGAGAGAGAGAGAGAGAGAGTAGAGAGAGAGAGAGAGAGAGATAGAGAGAGAAGAGAGAAGAGAGAGAGAGAGAGAGAGAGAGAGAGAGAGAGAGAGAGAGAGAGAGAGAGAGAAGAAGAAGTTCAGAGATCCTATTCTGGAGGTAGGTTTAGACTGTACTTTTCAGTTCTAGTTAATAATGGGAGCCCTGGAGTCATGTTTAATAATGTTGTGATGTGATTATGTTATTTGAACGTTATCTGAATGTCCATTAATTTTCAAACAATAAAATATCTCCCCCTGCCACCTTTGTTCAAAACTTGTGTCTGATGGTGTTACCACTAATTAATACCAGTGTTAGTGTTACAGTTACAGTGTCATGTTTTTTATTTTAAAAGAAAGATTAATACAGTTTACTTTTAGTCAAATCCTCTTAAGAACTTCCCTAACTTAAGTCAAGAAGAGATTCTGCTCAAAAATCCCTGCAGCACACATTCCTTCATTCCTTGCTTTTTTCAGCTGCATTAACTTTAAAACAATTTCAATTCAGCAGAGGGAACTGATGGGCCCACCCACTTTGACTAGTTTCTGTTTGAACTTGTCTAACTTGTACCTTTTTTTAAGGGGTACTCAAACGTAGTTCATAAGTTTACAGAAAGTAGAACTCCTTTTACAAGTAATATAAGCAGCTGGAGGTACCAACATTACTTAGAATTTCCCAACAGAACTTTACAGGTGTACTCAGAACAAACAAACAAACAAAGTGCCACCCTTTTTAAAGCTGCTTCTGCTTGATTTTTAGGATGACTTATATTTATTCAAAGGAGGGATCCCATAGTATCTGCTTTATTTAACAAGTGAAACTAATGAAACTGTGCAGCGAGGACATGTTTGTAAGATTTCACTATGACTTTGTTGTTTGTCCTAAGCAGAATACTACCTAAATTTAATCTGTATAGATAAAACAATTATAATTATACAAAAATGATTTAGTGCCAAAAGGTGCACATAGTGGGGTTGAGGTTTCTGACAGTCAATAAAATATGTTTTAAACATTTTATCTTGTTGGTTTGCGTGTGCATTCATAATCTGTCAACATCACAGTGGAAACAATATGAGCTCTAAATCTGGAGCAGCTGGAGCAATATTTATTTTTGAAAGTGAAAAGAACCACGGAATTCGACCCCTGAAAATGAACACGCTCACGGTGAGTGCCTTTGATGCTTCTATACACTGCCACCATCAGAATGACTCCTGCATTAAGATGGGCAGCGATGAGAGCCATTTAATGTTTCAGTAGGAAGTGATGGACAAAGTCACAAGACATTGTCCACAAACCACAACCTTTTTGAAGAGAAAGGAGAGCCGAAGCAGTATCGAACCGAGGGCCTTCTGCTTACCAGCCTAATGCTTTACCGCTAGGCCAAACCGGCTCACGCTTGTTTGTTAAATAATAATACTTATTTTGTTATGAAATACAAAGTACCATGGTGTGTCATTAATGTTATGTTATCCACTACAACAAAGTTGGACATGCTATTTTGTGTAATGCACCAGAAATTGTTCACATGGAAATAGTTATGTGTCTCATACTTTACAGTACTTAATAAAAACTTCTATTGATTTATTATTTTGATCAAGATACAAGCATCTTGTTGAAATAGTAATGTCCGACATATTTGTTACATCATTTGCTGTTTGTCTCAAGAAAGCTTAAATTTGAAGAAGAAAAAAAATCATCAAATCTTCCTTGTTACATATGTTCTATTAAAGAATAACTATTTATGTCACAAAATATGTTGCTTTTTAATTTATTCATTTAAAAATGTTCAAGATTTGGCTGTATGTTGAATGTTATCCATTACAACAAACCATGTATTGCATGCTGTTCTGTAAGGCACAGAACAACAACAGTTCACTTGGTAATACTCATGTGGATCACATCTTGTAAGATCAGTTGTTGTTTTTTGCAGTTAACTGCATGATTAGCAGCACAGTGATGTGGGATTGACGTAATGTGTAATGTTCAACATACTGTCACAAATCACACTAAAAGTCAAATTTCCCTGGAATGAAGAGCAGCACCACCTTCTCGCTTCACTGGTGGATAACTTCACATATGTTCATTAAAAAAAAAATGCATTACTCATTCACATCCTGTTAACTTTATTTTTCTGTCCTCTTTTATTTGTACACTTTTTGGCATATACTTGATATAGTCATATATATATATATTATAAATAATACATAATTTTTTTTAAATAAAAGGTTCAGCTGTTGGAGAGAGTGAGTACCACACAAGTGAAACCCATGTAAAACCAGTTTAAGAAGACTGATTGATTAATTATGAAGAAGAAGAAGAAAGAAGAAGAAGAAGAAGAAGAAGAAGAGAGAGAGAGAGAGAGAGAGAGAGGAGAGAGAGAGAGAGAGAGAGAGAGAGAGAGAGAGAGAGAGAGAGAGAGAGAGAGAATAA
>JABMCL010001189.1:172500-180000 GCA_018857735.1 Alviniconcha marisindica
ACACACACACACACACACACACACACACACACACACACACTCGTGATCCAAAGTATATACAATCTACAATATACAAGCATATCATGACATACCCATTTCTGCAAAAGCCCCTAAATGCAAGAAGAAGAAGAAGAAGAAGAAGAAGAAGAAGGAGAAGAAGAAGAAGGGAATTCAAAGACAAAAAATAAATAATCAAGAAGAAGAAGAAGAAGAAGAAGAAGAAGAAGAAGAAGAAGAAGAAGAAAAGAACAAAGAAACAAAGGAAGAAAAGCAGGGGCAACATTTTCGCAGAAATGCAAGCGCCTTTTAACTCCCTTAGTCCTGGTTTTTGGTTATTGGTTTGCTGAACTTTTACATGGATACTCCCTCAGTTAGCCCAACGGATACCACGATAGCACACTCTGAGTATCGCTTGCCGGCACCTTCCTCCGAACCCTGCCAGAACTGGTTACGCCATTGACGGCCCCCCCTTTCCTCCCTTAACAAAATAAATAAATCTCTGCGCAGCTGTCCACCGAGGCTGTCGGCACCCTCGGAAAGGCCTGAATACTGAAGCCCGTTCTTAATTGGGCGAACTATTTGTTCGCCGAACATACTCCGGACAGATTGACGAACTATAATTCGTTTCTTAATTGAACTTTTAGTTCGCCGAACATGGTCCGGATGGTTCGGCGAACTATACTTCGTTCTTAACTGGCTTGTAATGAGATGCAAGCTTCGGCCCGCGAACTTGCGGCAGAAGCGCAGCAGACAGCATGATCCAGAATGTAGGCTAAAGCCAAGTCAATATACTCTCAGGGTAGTTCAACTGACCACTATATCATTTTGGGTCCCAGAGACAATGCAACAAATAGGTCAATTGCCTCCGAAGCGAGTGAAGTATCGACACGGTCATCCAATTTTTATTTTTATGTCTTCCTCATCCACAGGGGAGCTCTGTTTGCTCTCAACCAATCAGAGGCAAGGTTCGCCGAACTGGGCGAATATTCCCAGAACATGTTGAGCGAAACTTTTTGGACCCCGCCGGAATATATCTTTGTCGCAGTTCGACGAATACCCCGAAGTAGGTTCACGAAAAAAAAGTTCGTCCAGTTAAGAACCAACTATGTTGGCCAGGGTTCGACGAAAACCCGAACTATGTTCGCGAAGCAACTGATGTTCGACCCGTTAAGAACGGGCATCCAAGCACACTCAGTTAAAAGATGAGGCACGTCTGTCCCGGGTAAGAGAGAGAGAGAGAGAGAGAGAGAGAGAGAGAGAGAGAGAGAGAGAGAGAGAGAGAGAGAGAGAGAGAGAGAGAGACCACTGAGAGAGAGAGAGACCACTGGGAGAGAGAGAGACCACTGGGAGAGAGAGAGAGAGAGAGAGAGAGAGAGAGAGAGAGAGAGAGAGAGAGAGAGAGAGAGAGAGAGAGAGAAGAAGAAGAAGAAGAAGAAGAAGAAGAAGAATTCCTTCTCAATTCAAATGATTTTGATTCAATTTATGCTGGCGTAAGCAACTTGAGCGGTTACAAAAGAAACGCCTGATGTAGTTTGAGTTGTCCGCCACAAACTTATTGCCATTAATTCAGTTCAGCAGCAACAACAACAAAAAAATGTCCGTTTGCTGACAGTTTTGAGAGACCTATGGCGTAAGCTGAATTAAGGAAGTGTTTGGCGAAAGGATGTCGTAAACCAGTGCTTGGAGTTTGCCACGACAGCTGTCACTGTGGGAGACGGCAAAGTTGTGTGTCAAACACAGACCTCGTGAAGAAGGAGGAGGAGGAGGAGGAGGAGGAGGAGGAAGAGAAGGAGACAAAAATTAGGACACACACACACACACACACACACACACACACACACACACACCACACACAACACACACACACACACACACACACACACACACACACACACACACACACACACACACACACCACACACACACACACACACACACACAACACACAAACAAACAAACAAACAAAAAAAACAAACAAAAACAAAACAAACGAAGAACAAACAAAACAAAACACACACACACACACACACACACAACACACACACACACACACACACACACACACACACACACACACACACACACAACACACACACACACACACACACACACACACACACACACACACACACACACACACACACACACACACCACACACACACACACACACACACACACACCACACACACACACACACACACACACACACCACACACACACACACACACACACACACACACACACACACACACACACACACACACAAAACAAACAAACAAACAAACAAACAAACAAAAACGAAGAAGAGAAAGATGAACGAATGATGAAGAATAAACAACAGAAAAAGACTAGCCCCCGTCCCCTCCCATCACCCCCTTCCCCCCTACACACACTCAGCATTGCATAAATCGGCAGCTAGCACAAGACGTAAACAGACGACGCCGACTGTGCAGACAGACTGGCTCGACATCGTGAACCCGCCTGCGGCAACACCTGTGTTTGCGCTTCTTTCCGTGTCCGTACCTGTATGACGTCCCTACAGGTAGCAGCCACCGATATTGCGGGTGCTCTCCGCGTGATGAGGAAGCTGCGCCCAGGGGTCAAGGTTTTTGTCTGGACAGAATCGTTCTTTGGTGTTGATGTATTACAGACGGACATATTCTCTCTCTCCAACCCCCACCCCTTCCCTAAAAAGTATCACGAAAACAAGCAAAAGTCAAAGAAGAAGAAGAAGAGAGAAAAAGAGGAGACAAAGAGAGAAAGAAAGAAAGAAAGAAAGAAAGGAAAGATAGCGTATCAGCGTGGCACCGCTATGGGGCTCATAATCCAGTGTACGCAGTCTAGCTTTTCAGTGCAATAGGACGGGGACCATATTTGTGTTGATCACGTGAATAGACGACCCACCGTAGTGCAAGTGAACGCTATCTAACTTTTCAGTGCAATAGGACGGGGACCATATTCATGTTAATCACGTGACAATCCACCGTAGTGCAAGTGAACGCCGTCTAGTTTTTCCGTGCAATAGGACGGGGACCATATTCATGTTAATCACGTGACAATCCACCGTAGTGCAAGTGAATGCTGTCTAACTTTTCAGTGCAATAGGACGGGGACCATATTCATGTTAATCACGTAACAATCCACCGTAGTGCAAGTGAACGCCGTCTAGTTTTTCCGTGCAATAGGACGGGGACCATATTCATGTTAATCACGTAACAATCCACCGTAGTGCAAGTGAACGCCGTCTAGTTTTTCAGTGCAATAGGACGGGGACCATATTCATGTTAATCACGTAACAATCCACCGTAGTGCAAGTGAACGCCGTCTAGTTTTTCCGTGCAATAGGACGGGGACCATATTCATGTTAATCACGTAACAATCCACTGTAGTGCAAGTGAACGCCGTCTAGTTTTTCATTGCAATAGGACGGGGACCATATTCATGTTAATCACGTGACAATCCACCGTAGTGCAAGTGAATGCCGTCACGTTTTTCAGTGCAATAGGACGGGGACCATATTCGTGTTAATCACGTAACAATCCACCGTAGTGCAAGTGAACGCCGTCTAGTTTTTCAGTGCAATAGGACGGGGACCATATTCGTGTTAATCACGTGACAATCCACCGTAGTGCAAGTGAATGCTGTCTAACTTTTCAGTGCAATAGGACGGGGACCATATTTGTTTTAATCACGTGATTGGACGACCCACCGTAGTTCAAGAGTACGCAGTCTAGTTTTTCATTGCAATAGGACGGGGACCATATCTGTGTTAATCACGTGAATAGACGACCCACCGTAGTGCAAGTGAACGCTGTCTAACTTTTCTGTGCAATAGGACGGGGACCACATTCGTGTTAATCACTAGCATGGGTAGGCTACATCGAGGTATATGAATTACTATAGCATGGGTAGGCTACATCGAGGTATATGAATTACTATAGCATGGGTAGGCTACATCGAGGTATTTGAATTACTATAACATGGGTAGGCTACATCGAGGTATTTGAATTACTATAGCATGGGTAGGCTACATCGAGGTATTTGAATTACTATAACATGGGTAGGCTACATCGAGGTATTTGAATTACTATAGCATGGGTAGGCTACATCGAGGTATATGAATTACTATAACATGGGTAGGCTACATCGAGGTATATGAATTACTATAACATGGGTAGGCTACATCGAGGTATATGAATTACTATAGCATGGGTAGGCTACATCGAGGTATTTGAATTACTATAGCATGGGTAGGCTACATCGAGATATTTGAATTACTATAGCATGGGTAGGCTACATCGAGATATTTGAATTACTATAGCATGGGTAGGCTACATCGAGGTATTTGAATTACTATAGCATGGGTAGGCTACATCGAGGTATTTGAATTAGTATAGCATGGGTAGGCTACATCGAGTATTTGAATTAGTATAGCATGGGTAGGCTACATCGAGATATTTGAATTACTATAGCATGGGTAGGCTACATCGAGGTATTTGAATTACTATAGCATAGGTAGGCTACATCGAGGTATATGAATTACTATAACATGGGTAGGTTACATCGAGGTATTTGAATTTACTGTAGCATAGGTAGGCTACATCGAGATATTTGAATTAGTATAGCATGGGTAGGCTACATCGAGATATTTGAATTAGTATAGCATGGGTAGGCTACATCGAGATATTTGAATTACTATAGCATGGGTAGGCTACATCGAGATATTTGAATTACTATAGCATGGGTAGGCTACATCGAGGTATTTGAATTACTATAACATGGGTAGGCTACATCGAGGTATTTGAATTACTATAACATGGGTAGGTTACATCGAGGTATTTGAATTTACTGTAGCATAGGTAGGCTACATCGAGATATTTGAATTACTATAACATGGGTAGGCTACATCGAGGTATTTGAATTACTATAACATAGGTAGGCTACATCGAGGTATTTGAATTACTATAAAATGGGTAGGTTACATCGAGATATTTGAATTACTATAACGTAGGTAGGCTACATCGAGGTATTTGAATTACTATAGCGTAGGTAGGCTACATCGAGAGATTCTAGTCAGTAACTAACTGATTCGGTTGGTTGTACCATTCTGTCCATGGACCTTACATACGTCACGCTTTAAGGTTTTGCCGCAAACAGCGTTCCCATTTGCTTACACTACATGTTTGATCGATCTGGGATAAATAACGGTTTGGCAAGGAAACCCAATCAGTGTTTATGCAGACATCTAACCATGACGTATGAGAAGTCTGCTTGCTTGGGTCGGATCTCGGGTCTAAGTTCATGCAAGAGCCGGAATTCTCGGAATTCTGATGGATCAGGCAAATTGTATACGCTTTTTTGTTGTTGCGTAGATCCCTGCAGACTTCACGCGCGATTTGGCCGTAAGCGACAACGGGAAGCTTTTGCCTTACGCCGCGAACGTTGTTTATTCGAGCGGAAAACTGTCTCCATATATCGCACAACTGCAGCGGTGAATCTTCCAGGAGGCATCTTTCATCGCATACCTTTTCTCACTGGCAAATCGCTGCGAGAGAGAGAGAGAGAGAGAGAGAGAGAGAGAGAGAGAGAGAGAGAGAGAGAGAGAGAGAGAGAGAGAGAGAGAGACAGAGAGACAGACAGACAGACAGACAGACAGACAGACAGAGACAGAGTGAAACAGAGAGAGACTGAGACACAGACAGAGACAGAGAGAAGCAAAGAACGTGTCGGAACATTAACAATTTTAGTTCGACACGCCTCAGTGAGTTGACGTTTGCCGGTAC
This sequence comes from Alviniconcha marisindica, assembly GCA_018857735.1. NCBI lineage: Eukaryota > Metazoa > Mollusca > Gastropoda > Provannidae > Alviniconcha > Alviniconcha marisindica. The sequence continues at coordinate 178,285 of JABMCL010001189.1, forward strand.
AAATGATCCGACACTGACGATGCAAGAGAATTATCCTGTGAGCAAGGAGCAGAGAGCTTGATATTCTGCAGCCAGAGAGAGAGAGAGAGAGAGAGAGAGAGAGAGAGAGAGAGAGAGAGAGAGAGAGAGAGAGAGAGAGAGAGAAACACATAGGCCTAGTTGCGTTGAGAGAGAGAGAGAGAGAGAGAGAGAGAGAGAGAGAGAGAGAGAGAGAGGAGAGAGAGAGAGAGAGAGAGAGAGAGAGAGAGAGAGAGAGAACACAGGCCTAGTCGAGCACGTGCACAAGGGCAATAAACTGGGGCAGGAGGCCAGTAAAGACGTGGGTTGTATCGCCCCATTTCCTCTGCTTGTCTCTGGCGGGTTCCGAACTGCTTGATCTCCACACTCTGCACACGCAGGTCTAGACATTAAGTTGCGTACCCGTCTGGCAGTAAGGAAAACCCTTACGGCGTTTAATTTGTTTGTTATCTCAGAGATGGAATTAAGGGTAGGTAGTAATATAATGATTCATTTTCTTTATATCTTGCTGCTTCTCATATGGCACATGTACTTGTATATTATACATTGTTAGTTGTCATAATTAAAACGTTTGTGAAACTTAGAAAATGTTGTTGGAGAATGTTGTAAAGCGCAGCGAGTTTGTGTACACCAGAGAAGAGCGCTATACAAAAGTTATCTACTATTATTATTATTATTATTATTCAGTAGTATCACTGAAGTTGTCAATCGTCCTCGTGTGACTCAGTGCGGATGCCGGACAGGGCGTTAAAATCCAAGAGCTAACTGGCTAGTCTCAAGGTGCGGATCAAGATTTGTTTCATTCTTTGAACGAGTTCAGTGACTCTATCCATTCCCTTGCGTGCTTACGTATGCGACCCGCCCACCACACCCCTTCCCTTCCCTTCCGAATTAATTGCAAAATACAAGTCTCCCCCCCTCCACCCACTTCCTCAAAGAGAAACCATGAAAAACAAGACCCCCTCCCTAAAAACAACAACAACAACAAAAACAAACAAGCAAACACACACACACACACACACACACACACACACACACACACACACACACACACACACACACACACACACACACACACACACACACACACACACAAACAAACAAACAAACAAACAAACAAAAACAAAACAACAAAAAACAACAACAAAACAACAACAAAAAACAACAACAACAACCAAAAATCAAAAACAAACAAACAAACAAACAAATAAACAAACAACAACAGCAGCAGCAACAACAAAACAACAACAACAAACAATAATAAGCAAAAGAAAAGCAAGCAAACAAACAAACAGCAACAACAAAAAAGCATCAGAAAAAGAAGAAGAAAAAAACAACACCTAAGAAACTACACTGTTATTCGACTACTGGAAAAAGAAAGAAATGGACAAGCAAGGGAACGAACGATCCACCTCAGCTTGGACTATATTGCCTCAAAAGTTACGGGGTTATGCTTATGACATATACAAGTACGCCACGAGAACTTATGGTATATCGTAGGATGTTTCACAAAGACAGCTGCTTTTAGTCCATGTCCTTCCCTGTTCTATTTTAACGTTAAGACCAGCTAAGTAATTTTCTCGGACTGGAAAAATTGAGTGAATTTCGTCTCCTGTTTTCTCTGGCGCAAAATAGAACCCTTTCTCTGCCCTGATGACGTTGCCTGACGTCATTGACAGAGCCTTTCCCGTTTACTTA
>JABMCL010001189.1:190000-200000 GCA_018857735.1 Alviniconcha marisindica
GGCCTAAAACACCCAGTTACCTTCCCTCCCACCTTCCGCTACTCCAGACAGAAACCGTTGACCGCACAGACGGAAAAGACACTCGTGGTGATGAAACATGTCCACCCCCCCCCACCCCACCCTCCACCCCCCGCGCCCAACCTACCCCCACCCCTCCCCACCCTAATAAAGTAACAAGAACACAGTTATCCAGAAAAACTTCTGAGATGGTATGTGTGTATAACGTGAATCGGTTTAAGGGTAGCAGTATTTTCATAATTTTCAGCGTCGACTTTGGCACAAAGTTGGCGGCGATGAAGCACACGATGGACATCCAGTGGAAAGACTGTCGGCCTCTTCTGTAGCCTTAGGTTGAGATGAGAGTTTTCAGTGATTGTCAGTTAAGTTGCCTTGGAACAGAAGAGGAGTTTCTCACCTTCCTTTTTGTTCCTGAAACAGAGAAAGGTTCATGTTTCATCAAACCAAAACATGAGTTTTACGTAAGAATCGATGTTCCGTTTGAGGGCGTTTGTGAGTGCGTGCGTGCGTGTGCTTGTTTGTTTGTTTGTGTGTGTGTGTGTGTGAGCGTGTGTGTCGATCGATCGATGAGAGAGAGAGAGAGAGAGAGAGAGAGAGAGAGAGAGAGAGAGAGAGAGAGAGAGAGAGAGAGAGAGAGAGAGAGAGAGAGAGAGAGAGAGAACCTTATTAAATGGCTCTTTCGTTCAGATCATAAATACCTTCCAAAACCCTATATAAAATATAAAATAAAATTATCATGCCTATGAACCCTTCCCAAAAAGATGTTACTGATTTTTTTTCCTCGGCTTCTAATTTTGAGTTATTTCTGTCCTCTTATCGTTTTTGCGTAAAAAGTTATGCCCGTCCTTTTATTCCTTTAGCAAAGTCCACGTCACAATGCAGCCTTGAGTACTTTTCAGAAATCATTCTTACCTGTTTACATAGTTGCGAAGGTGTCCGATGAGCTGGACATCTGAGCTGGAAGGAAGAGCAGGAAGGGCAAGGTGATGATGACGCAGCAATGGACGTGATGACGTCAAGATACGTAATAAGTGGTTAAGGGAAGTCAGCAGCTGCGTCAAGAAGGTGCTGGATGTCGATGCTTGTGATTGGTTCAAAGATGAATGTTTGGCTCGATGATGTCACGGAAGTGACGTAAGAGATACAGGGAAACGTCACTGATGAATTCCGTGTCTTTTGGAGTATGATCTTCCCGAAGTTCTTTCTTTTTGAGTCGCTGCCAGTCAATGAACATTAAAAAAATTGTTCGGCGGTTAAAATGATCAGTTCAGGAGTTCTTTATTTTAAAGGTCACATCATTCTGTGGAAGACATCGCGAGCGGAGCATACTTCGAAAAAGACATCAAGAAAACGTCAACAAAAAACGCACAATAATTCAATCGGAAACCTCGGTGGAGTCTGTTAACTACTCCATTCATGAACCAGTCTCGTTCAAAGTTAATCAGCAAGGCGAAATCGTCGAATGTTTTCATCAAGAGGAATGCTGAGTGTACGTGTCATCAGTAAAGGCCTCCAAACAGCAGTCTCACATCTCCTTGTGTCGGCGCGTCGGGTGGGGTGTTGGGGGGGGGGGGGGGGGGGGGGGGGGGGGGGGGGTTGGGGGTGGGGCCAAGGAGTCTGCAGTGCTCCTGGGCACGAAGCAATGGCACAGTCGCTGAAAGACTCTGGGAGTCGCATGGGAAGAAGCGGCGCTTCATGCGGGTTCAAGGCTCGCTGGTCAACGTCCAGTGAGGTCTGCAGATTCGGGAACATCGACAGCCTCCACCTGCAGCTCAAGTGGCCGGGAAACAGCAGTAGTGAGGCAGCTAGGAGATCAGCGGAACAAAGGGTCTCCAAGGCGTTGGCGAATCATCATTCACAGATCCGTAAGTTTTCAACGGGTCAAGGAACTGTTCACGGACCAAGAACAGGTTTCCATTTGTCAGCCTAAGTTGTCTACGAATCTCTGACCGCCGACCCACATTATTTTTCGCAGATCAACGAAAGTTCTTCGCGGACCAACAAGAGTTATTTGCAGGCCAACACAAGTTTTTCAAGGACCATGAAGACTTCTTCACGAAACAACAAGAGTCCTGCACGGACAAAGAGGTCTTCATGGACCAGCAAGGGTTCTTCACGGATCAACAGGAGAGCAAATGATAAACAGGCTGGCCACGGGATCTGAGCAAGCAGCAAGAAAGGGTTCAACAACCGCGACAACAACGACGACGACGACGACAGCCCCTCACTGGATAAAGACGACGAGTCTGTCTTCTTGGAGTAGGCGAGCAGCTTGCTGAGGAAGGCCAGGAGAGATGGCGGCGCGCCGTGAGTGTGGACGCGGGCAACAAGGAAGGACACAACAACGACGAGAACGACGCCTCCTCCCCACTCAGTGGATCAGGAGGTCGTCGCACGACTTGGCCTTCTTCTTGGTGTAGGTGAACAGCTTGCTGAGGAAGGAGATGGCTCGGCGCGGGCACGGCGACCGGCACTTGGAGGCCAGGGCTTTGGGGGACAGGAGAGAGCGGCAGTCGGAAGGGGGCGCCAGCTTCTGGCGGATCTGGCTGAGGATGGTGACGAGCAGCTCGTCCACGTGGTGGTTGAGAGCGGCGGACGTCTCCTCCAGCTTGCAGTCGTACTTCATGGCTACCGTGCGAGCGTCTGAAACACAGCGAAAGAAAACACGTCTGTATGAAGTTCACGTTTGAGGTTCAGGCTTTTTTTTGGAGAGAGGCAGGGTGCGGGGTGCGGGTTGGGGTGCGAAGTGGAGGTGGTGGTGGTGGTGGTGGTGGAAAGTCAGCTTAAAGGAATAAGAAGGAAACGAAAAGGGACGAAAATCGAAAATAAAATGAGATGAGAGAGAGAGAGAGAGAGAGAGAGAGAGAGAGAGAGAGAGAGAGAGAGAGAGAGAGAGAGAGAGAGAGAGAGAGAGAGAGAGTTACGGACAGACACACAGACAGACACATAGGCAGAGATAAAGTCAGTGAGAATAACTCAAATCCCTTTCCAATAAAACCTAACAAACATACAATCATGCTATCAACCCTTCGTCAATAGCAGACAAGCAGAAGCAACTGAGATTAACCACGCCAGCAGAAGCAGACCAGAAAAACAACCGAACAAAAAGATCTGTCTACCTACACACGACCTCACAATTCACTCAATTACGTTTGATCGTGGCCAGCGGGTTTTTTCCCTCCCCCAACAACAAATCGAATCACGTTCGATCAGAACGGCTTGGAAGGAACCTCGGGGGGGGGGGGGGAAGGGCCTCCTAGTCCTACACCACACAAAAGAGTAGCACTCCGCAGTGAAGAGAAGTGACCGAGCAGACAGACTGGCGGGCAAAGCAACCACCGCAAGTGGCTTGCTTCTCGGAAGATCTGAAGAACTGAGGAGTTTGAGACACTACCTGCGGGCTCAAAGCCAAGGACATCACACCATCGATCGCCTGGAGGAGAGAGGCGTTGAAAGAGGAAGCGCTAGACGATCTTCCTTGAAAGGGCGAGAGAGGGCCATCGTCAGTCAGACGAACATTGGAACCGTTTTAAAGGCGACGTTGGGGAAGCTTCTGAGAGACGGGGTGGAGCGCATATGGGCTTTCTGAGCGCATAGGTACCATCTTGAACTGAACTGAACTGAACTGAAAGGTTCGTAACAATCTGCTGACGCTGCTCTGTGGATGGAACCACCTCGGTCCGAATCAATGGACACAGAAACAGGAGAACGAAGGAATCCGTAGCTCACGGGCAAGAATCAAAACAGTAGAGCTGCGGTGTTTACAGTAGGGTGGATCCACCCTGGGAGGGAAGGTGCATTAGTGGAAAAGAAAAAGCAAGAAGGGAACGACAGAATAAGGAAAAGAAAGACAGAAAGAGAACATTCCCCCTCCTCCTCCCCTCCCCCCTCCCCCGAAAAAAAAAAAGAAAAAAAAAAAAAAAAAAAGATCTGGGACAATAAGGAAATTGAGAAAGAAAGAAAAGAGAGAAATGAATAGTTAGTCTAAATCCAGAACCGGAAGACTATAAAGCGGCTTACAGACGCTCGTGAGCCGGCGAGACTTCGTATTTCCTTGTTTCGTGCTGTCTGAAAGAATATGATTGGTCGTAAAAACGAGAAAAAAACGAGAAAAAAACAAACAAAAAACGCGTGCCACATAATAATCCGCTATCTCCTGCTCACTGAGGCATCCTTTTTTTGAGGGGGATGATGGGTGATTTACGTTCAGTGTTGTCTTTGTTGTTGCTGATATTTAGTTCAGCGTGTTTTTCAGAGAGAGAGAGAGAGAGAGAGAGAGAGAGAGAGAGAGAGAGGGGGGGGGGGGGGGGGTGGGGGTGGACGTTGTGGGACCTAGCCCTTTCTGAGCTGTGGGAAGGAGGGAGAAGAAGGAAAGAATTTAGGAACATAAACATGTGGAACCACGACAGTATAACACACACACACACACACACACACACACACACCACACACACACACACACACACACACACACACACTCTCGGTCAAGATCTGCCCTCGAGCATTGCGCAACACAGACACCGTCAGTGCACGGGAGAAGACAAAGGATCAAAACACACACACACAAAGCTAAAAAGAAGACGGAAGGAAGGAGAAAACCCTCCGCGGCATAATTCAAACCATTCCCGCCAGCCGACTGGACACAATTGATGGAAAAAGGGTCGGTTACCCTACAAGCAAAAGCCGCCACTCGCATCCTAATGATCAGGGAAATACAGTTCATGTTTTTCAGGATACCGGTCGGGAAGGGGTGTAATTCGATAATGTCAGACAGCGGTCGGGAGGAGCGATCGAGGAATGAATTTTGTCTTCTGTCCCAGGAGTAGTTTGGTGGGTGTAGGAGAGGGAGGGGGGCCGGGTGGAGGGATGGGGGTTGGGGTGGAGTTTCAATTTACCGTGTTGCAATACAGGCTTTGGAATTCATACGCTTGTCCACCGGACAAGAGACAAGTGATAAATAATTCTTTCGTCGCCCGTAAAAGGTCAAGAGCCGCGGTGTAGCATATCAATACATGAACGAGAGAAAAACTGCGTCATGTGAGAGATGTGTGTGTGTGTGTGTGTGTGTGTGTGTGGTGTGTGGTGTGTGTGTGTGTGTGTGTGTGTGTGTGTGTGTGTGTGTGTTGTGTGTGTGTGTGTGTGCTTGGTGGGGGGGAAAAAAGAGAGAGAAAGAGAGGAAGAGAGATGAGAGAGGAGGAGAGAGAGGAGAGAGAGAGAGGAGAGAGAGAGACGAGAGAGAGAGAGAGAGAGAGAGACAGACAGACAGACAGACAGACAGACAGACAGACAGGACAGACAGAAAAGACAGAAAGACACAGACAGACAGACAGACAGACAGACAGAGAGAGACAGAGGGAGTGGGGCTGTCGAACCTACATATTTCGTTTCAGCAGCTGGTTTGGAACAGCATATAAGCCCCCGAAAGTCGCACACCATTAGCCTTAGCGCCCAGCCCAGCTAAACTGATTTTTTTGGGAAGGAGGGAGAAGAAGGAAAGAATTGATGAACATAAATATGTGGAACCACGACAGTCTAACACCCACCCACCCACCCACACACACACACACACACACACACACACACACACACACACACCACACACACACACACACACACACACACACACACACACACACACACACACACATACACACACGCACACACACACACACACACACACACACACACACACACACACCACACACACGCACACACCCCACACACACACACACACACACACACACACACACACACACACACACACACACGCACGAAACAGCCACCACTGGTTCGCCTTGTCAACAAAGTGAGTTGTCTGTTGTGAGTGGGTTGTGTCCCTGCAGGGCAAACAGCATTACCTCCCCTCCGCCACTCCCCCCGTGTTGACGACTCTGTCAGCTGCTTGGGACAGGGTTGCGGCCCTTAGGCACAGGTCACGTGACACGCGCAACGTGGACACAGGAGATCGAGACTACCGTTGTGTAGTGTTAGAGCCAACAGCGGCAGCAACGACAAGAGCATGCAGCGATGACGTACTCATTTTGAGCACGTAGGAGTTCCCGGATGAACCGGTCAACATGTTGTACGTAGGCGGTTTCGCGTGGTTTTGTTTTGGTCTAGAAATATTCGCATACAGCAAAGGAAAGAAGACGCTGGCCTTGACAGAAGAAGTGTGACTGAAAAAGAGCAGCGCTCTACTGTGACGAAGAATGAAGCATGTTGAGGCACACTAGTTTATAACTGAGAGAGACGGTAGTACGGTGGTGGGGGTGGGGGATTAGAGAGCAAGTGGATTTCAACGAGAGAGAGAGAGAGAGAGAGAGAGAGAGAGAGAGAGAGAGAGAGAGAGAGAGAGAGAGAGAGAGAGAGAGGAGAGAGAGAGAGAGAGAGAGAGAGAGAGAGCAGCAAACCGGCCCCACCTCAGCCAACCAAAGCAAACAACCTAGACAACCATTCTGCCCGCCCAACAAAAAATACGGCCACCGACCAACCTTCCAACCAGTTCACCAACCACATAGCCCACCAGTTCACCACCACACAGCCAACCAGCTCACCACCACAGCCAACCAGCTCACCACCACACAGCCAACCAGCTCACCACCACAGCCAACTCACCACTACACAGCCAACCAGCTCACCACCACAGCCAACTCACCACTACACAGCCAACCAGCTCACCACCACAGCCAACCAGTTCACCACCATACCGCCAACCAGCTCACCACCTCAACCAGCTCACCACCACAGCCAGCTCACCACCACAGCCAGCCAGTTCACCACCATACAGCCAACCAGCTCACCACCTCAACCAGCTCACCACCACAGTCAGCTCACCACCACAGCCAGCCAGTTCACCACCATACCGCCAACCAGCTCACCACCTCAACCAGCTCACCACCACAGCCAACTCACCACTACACAGCCAACCAGCTCGCCACCACAGCCAGCCAGTTCACCACCATACAGCCAACCAGCTCACCACCTCAACCAGCTCACCACCACCACAGCCTGGTTGCCTAGCAAACAGCAAGGCCGAGCCGGCACAGACTGAAGCGAGCGATGGAACACCTGCCGGCATCACCCCACTTAGTCTTCTCCTGAATCCCCACACTGCATGCTCACCTCTGACGGCTACCTTCCGCTGCCGAGCGAGGTCCACTTTGTTGCCGACGAGGAGGATGGCCCTGTCCAGCCCGAGGTCCACTCTCAGGTGACGGACCATGTCCAGCGCGGACCTGTACGACTCTTGGTCAGCTATGGAGAACATCACCACGAAGGCGTCGGCTCTTAAGCTCTCCAGTTCAGATTCCTGAAGAAAAAGGGGGAAAAGTAACAAAAACGTCAGATGGTAGGAAGATATGACACTTTTTACGAAATTCGAAACTGTCTAATACGAGGCTTAAAATGTACGCTAACTCTAATTTGCTCTTCCGCTGGGTTGAGAAAGGAGGCGCAGAGAGTGTAATTCATGATCAACTTTACCTAATCTTTCAATCTTGGAGATAAGTTTCCTCCAAGACTGCCCGGAAAAGGCTCTGATTTCAATTCATCCTTGTGATAAGTGGCGCACGAGCGTGAACAAAAAAGAAAAAAAGAAAAAAGAAAGAAAAAAGAAAAGGAAGACAGAAGAAAAAGAAAGTCTTCAAATAAACTGAACACAGAAATTCACCTTCCTGAAACACAAGACCGACCGTACACCTAAATTCACCCTTTTCGCCAAGGTTTGTACACCTAATTTCACCTTTGTCGGAAACGTGTTGATTCTTACGAAACCCAAGTCAGGGCACCAAGGTTGGCATCGCTGAGTGTCAGTTTTGGGGCGTTAGTTTTTCTCTCTTTTCTTCCGAATTTGACACTGTGTACACTGACCGTCCCGTTTCTAGAGGCTGCGAGGAGTGGATACGAGTTCACGAATGGGACACACGCACGTGCGCGCCGTTACCCTAGCTCCATTAGTTGAGAAGGTTTCCTTGTCTACACATTACACGCATTCATCCAGTGTTCATTTTAGACCTATGGACCTAGTAAGTGCGCTGCTATTTTCAGTTGCAAGCTGTGGTTTCAAGGTTTTTCAAGTTTGTTTTGTTTGTTTTTGTTTCTTTAATCGAGCTTTTCGCCCCTTTGAGCTAAAAACTATATTTCGTGTGGAAGAGACCGAGCGACGACTGACGCGGACGTTGATAAAATTAATGCACTTACACGCTCTCTCAGCCCGTGGACCTAACTCCTAAAATGTTTGTTTCCGCTGCCAATCATATCCTGACTCCCCCCCCCCCCCCCCCACACACACACACACACACACACACACACACACCTTACCATCTTTTCCGTTGAACTGCCTGTGTCGATGCGTGCGTAATGCACTCGTGCCTGTTTGCATGAGTGTGCGTGTGTGTGTGTGTGTGTGTGTGTGTGTGTGTGTGTGTGTGTGTGTGTGTGTGTGTGTGGTGTGTGTGTGTGTGTGTGTGTGTGTGTGTGTGTGTGTGTGTGTGTGTAGTGTGGTGTGTGTGTGTGTGTGTGTGTGTGTGTGTGTGTGTGTGGTGTGTGTGTGTTGTGTGTGTGGGTGTGTGTGTGTGTGTGTGTGTGTGTGTGTGTGTGTGTGTGTAGTGTGCTGTGTGTGAGTGTGCGTGTGTGTGAGTGTGCGTGTGTGTGTGTGTGTGTGTGTGTGTGTGTGTGTGTGTGTGTGTGTGTGTGTGTGTGTGTGTGTGCGCTAGGAAGTAAGTGGATGTGTATCTTGTTAAATTTTATCTTATTTGTAGCATGTTGTCACTATTCTTGCTTTTGTACGCGCCTTGGGCTGTTAAAAAAAAAAATTAAAAAAAGTTTTTTTGTCCCGTACTATGCATTTAGAACGCTCAGTTGGTTTAATGACTATCCTTAAACTTTTTTTTTTAGCTACTGTGTCACTGATCTGCTGCTACACTGTCCTGTGCTTAGAACTCGTCGTTTGTTCTCGTTAGAAGAAAAGAAAAAGAAAGAAAAAAAGAAAAAAAAAAGAATTCTGACGGGCCAGGCCAAAATAAATAACATTGATTATTATTATTTTCCCCGCGGGCAATAAACTGTTGGTGAGACAAATGACTGTGTCAACCAGAGATTAGCCTGTGTGAACCGTCCGGTCATTTTGTTGTTGGTAATTCTTTACTCTTGTCTCTTTCGGTTCGGGCGGTTTTTGCTTTCTATGTTCTGGTGCACAGTTCAGGTACATTGTCGAAAAACAAAAAGGAGAAAAAAGTTGAAGCTTTCATGGTACGTTGATTTTCTTCCACCAATACACGCATGAAATGGATGCATGAGAGCTCGAACTCGAAAACTTTAATATTTAAGGATAGTAGCCATTTCGACCTATCTAACAGCCAGTTCTTGCTATACTACCAGCACAAATAAGCACGACTATACTACAAACAGATATTATAAGAGAGAGAGAGAGAGAGAGAGAGAGAGAGAGAGAGAGAGAGAGAGAGAGAGAGAGAGAGAGAGAGGAGAGAGAGAGAGAGAGAGAGAGAGAGAGAGAGAGAGAGAGAGAGAGATATTTTATTTTATAGAAAACTCAGAAGTAATGCTATTGTGACTATTTACCTTGGGTTCATCGATGAATTCAATCATGGACTCTTCTCCGTCGAGCAGTACTGACACCGTGGTCTCTGGGTCTTCCGCATCGGCTGAAACAGACATCGTGTCGAGTGACATTAACCCCTTCTCTGCCAAAGAACTGTGTCACTAATGCAGTCCCTCCCCAAAAAGGATTTGCCACAATATAATCGTCATGGTTGACTGGGCATTAAAAAAACGAGCTCCTTCCTTCCCAATACGGAAGCCGGTCAGAAACGTCCATTTTCTAGAACCTGGCTTTTTCCGAGCATGAACGAACAGTCAGGGTTTAAGCAAGCGTCCTCTGTCGTCTTTGTGGCTGACTGGAAACACATCGCCATGGACATGCTGTGACGTCACAAGTGCAGGAAAATAAGGGTTAACCCTTTTC
>JABMCL010001189.1:205000-230000 GCA_018857735.1 Alviniconcha marisindica
TTTCAGAGGAGAATAAGCAGAAGAAAAAGAAGAAGACGGAGGAGGAGAAGGAGGAGGAGGAGGAGGAGGAGGAGGAGGAGGACGGGGAGAAGGAAGAAGGAGGAAGAGGCGGAGGAGGAGGAGGAGGAGGAAGAATAAGAAGAATAAGAAGAAAGCAGACACACACACACACACACACACACACACACACACACACACACACACACACACACACACACACACACACAAACAGAGAGAGAGAGAGAGAGAGAGAGAGAGAGAGAGAGAGAGAGAGAGAGAGAGAGAGAGAGAGAGAGAGAGAGAGAGAGAGAGAGAATTTCAGTTTTGACGCAACACAGACAAGCACGCCCACCTGACGGTCAATAAGGTACGTACGTCTCCAAACGTCAATACCATTTATTTACAGTACTCTAGCACGGAACAGCAGCAAACCAAGAGGCGCCCCCAACACTCGCATGTACAGAAGGGCAAGAAGCTTCTGCCACTGTGCCAAACAATGGCATGAAAGAAACCGCAGTAAAAAGCAAGCAGCAAAACACTTCCAGTTGGTGACATATACAAAAAATAAAATAAAAAATAAATAAAAAAATATATATATAAAGAAGAAGAAGAAGAAGAAGAAGAAGAAGAAGAAGAAGAAGAAGAAGAAGAAGAAGAAGAAGAAGAAGGAGACAAAACCACATCGACACTGCTCATCGGGAAGAAAAGGAAGAAGGAGGAGGAAGAGGAGGAGGAGGAAGAGGAGGAGGAGGAGGAGAAGAAGAAACTGTCTATCTGAGACAGGCAGTCCGGTGGTGGCTAAGAAAAGACACATCCTGTAAACCAAGAGTAGCGGTAGATTGACAAAAGACAACAGCAAAACAAGGACAAACAAACAAACAAACAAACAAACAAACAAACAAACAAACAACGCCTCTCTCCTGACACCACGGACAGAGTTTAAAGGGGAGCGGCTATGATCAACCGAGGAAACTAAAAAGAGCCCCACATCGAGATGGAAACAAACGAACAAAACAAAACAAAACAAAACAAAACACACGACTTAAACAAATAACAAACAGGGTTTGAATGAATGAATGAATGAATGAAAATTTATATATGGCGCATAAAAACTTCCACACAAAACCTTGCCTGTTCACAGCGCCAATGTCAAAGAATTCAGTTCAGTTCAATTTAAAAAAACACTTTCATCATCCCACAAGGGGAGAAGAAGATACCAGATAGCGAAAGACATGGCAGGTCTATTATTTTGGAGAAGAAAAGAAAAAGAAAAAAGAAAAAAAAGAGAAAAGAAAAAGAAAGAAAAAAGAAAAGAAAAAAGATATAAAAAAAAAAGAAAAAAAAAAAGAAAAGAAAAAGAGAAGAAAAAAAGAGAAGAGAAATGTCTTAAGGTTTGATTTAATGGAGTCCAGTATGGGATTCTGTCAGAGAGAAAAGCGGAAGGTCATACCACACAGAGGGGCCGAAGACAGAAAAAGAACGACAGAAAATCCATTCACCAATCAGTCACCAGGGATGGGCGTTTTGACTGTTTCCAGATGTTTATTAGCTTCAACTTGTTTGACGCCGAGTTATCTCAGAGGGGGCGCGGGGTGGGGTGGGTGTGTGTGGGTGGGGGGTGGGGGGGTGGGGGGCGTGGGGGGTTGGGGTGGGGGTGGGGGGGGGGGTGAGTGTGGAGGGATGGAGACAATACCCAACGCTACACTGTCACCACCAGAACGAGCTCAGCAGAATGATAGCCGTTTTAATCTTTCATTCATTGTGAGGTGCAAAGTCACAAGATAGTCACAAGCAAAGTCACAAGACAGTCACAAACAAAGTCACAAGATAGTCACAAGCAAAGTCACAAGACAGTCACAAGCAAAGTCACTAGATAGCGTCCACACTGAAACCACAAGCAGTTTCTGAAGAGCAAAGACAGCCGAGACGGAAAATTAAAGCCGGAACGGAATGGAACCGAGATCCGTCAGCTTATCAGCCTAACGCCTCACCGCTAGGCCAAACCGACTCACGCTGTTTCAGCATAAGCTTTCTCTTCGAGAAGTGTCAGTCTAAATATAAACTGGGCCGCTCCACGCGTGGGCCGATACAAAGCAGTAGACGGGCTTTGAGCCGATAGAAGTTTCGTCACCGTGTTTGTGTTCTGCCTGTCTATGAAATCATTACCCTGCAGCCAACCCCGGCTGTGACTAAGACGACGTCAGTCTCCATTACACCCGTGGAAACACCGGAAGGCACGAGCGGTAATGGCGCAATTACGTCTCTCGTCGGGAAGCTGGAGGGAGAAAAGAAAAGGGCAAAACATGACGAATGCGGAGTTCCAGAACGAACCCGGCAGGTGAAAGAAAGGTGGAACACCCGACAGCTCAGCGGTATATCACACATCGCGCGCGCTCTCGGTGTTACGAAGGCTTCACCAACGGGCACGTGCAAAGAGTACTGGCCTGGGGATGGGGAGGGAAAAGCCCACAGACAGTGGGGTGGTGGAGAAGGTGGGGGAGAGAGGGGAAGGGGGGGAAGGGTTCGGGGTGGAAGGGGGAGAAGGGAAGCCGAGGGTGGGGCGGGGAGGGGAGGGGAGGGGAGGGGATGGTCTGTGCTCAGGGTCCAGGCAGTCTCAGCTATTGATGTGTGACTCACAGCCAACGCCTCTCTCGTGTGACACCACGGACTGAGTTTAAACTGGGGAGCGGTGATGATCAGTTCAGGAGACTAAAAATAGCGCCGTGAAAGTTATTAATAGACCGTTGACGTTAGTTCTTAAAATCCCATCAACCTCAAAGGGTTACTTTAGGCCGAAAGTAGACAAAGCAATACTCTTTTTTTTTTTTTTTTTTAAACAATTAAACGAATAAATAAATAATAAATAAATGAACAAACGAATCATGAATTAAGAAGTAAGTAAGTAACTTGGTGTTGTACACCCAATCAACTAGAACGGTTATATCACGGCGAGCATAAATTAAAAAAACAAATGAATACACGAATATACCGATACGTAAATCAATGAACAGGAAAATGAATGGATGAATAAACAGGTACAAATGAATAAGCAGATCGATCGATACTGATCAGCATGGCCAAGAATACATTGAACAGTCAAAGGAACATGCGAAGGTTTACGCCACGGAATGTGAAGAGACAGAGCGGAAAGCAATGCTGAAACTCGACACAGGACACTGCGGCACGAGCAGTGGGTACACGCGAGTTTCTGACAAATTTGTGTAAGTGTCTCTGGCATCTCGGTACAAAACTAACACGGGTGAAAGCTAGGTAAAGCAATAGACCAGCCATGCACAGTGTGTGTGTGTGTGTGTGTGTGTGTGTGTGTGTGTGTGTGTGTGTGTGTGTGTGTGTGAGTGTGTGTGAGAGAGAGAGAGAGAGAGAGAGAGAGAGAGAGAGAGAGAGAGAGAGAGAGAGAGAGAGAGAGAGAGAGAGAGGTCTTGGATTTCAAGGTTTGAGACAGAGAGTAACGCAGAGACAGACAGGCATCAGACACACGAACTCCATACAAAACAGCACAAAGCACAGCTCTGAAAACAACGAGTCAGTACTTACGGGTAGCGATGTCGAAAGTGCCACGATATTCGGAAGACATGAACTGCCTGATGATGGCCGACTTGCCCACCCCAGGAGCTCCCAGCAGAACTACCCTGAAGTAGGAGGGAGGGCAGATGGACCCGTTGCCACTGACCACTCCGCTGGACCCTTCCGAGGCCACACTGAGTGTCCTGGGCCTCTGGTCGCTGGGGTCAGTGGCCGCAGACCCCGTGGACATGAGGGAGTTGGTCGACCTCCTCTTGAACGAGTCTCCGTGGTTCACCAGGCCTTTCGACGTCAGCTTGAACGATCTGCACGAACAGAACAGCTAGGTGAAAAAGGGCCAGGTTTAGTTCTCGATTGGAAAAAGCGAAAAGATCGTGAAGTTGTTTTTTGCTCGTTTAACGTTTGTTTGTTTTTGAATGAGGTTGAGTCCGTGGTACTATAAAGCAATACCAGTCAGAATTCCACAACTACTTTGGAGTAAAATTGTATTGTCGCCTTGTCTCTCGTTCTTTAATCTTTGATTCTCATTTTTTTCTTTATTTTTATCTTTCTGCAATAGTCTTTCCACATCCCTCCCTCTTTCTGCTTTCCGCTTCTAGACTTCTTCGGTTTGTCATACATCGTCACTAAAACATCACCATCTTCCGCATCGACACCATCATCACCACAAGCGATGTCGCTCCACTTTCAACTCAACAGGCCTGACATCACACTCTGTCGTGCTCCGTTGCGGAGCCATCATCATCGTCATCGACAACCCCGTCTCGCTCCAGAATGGAACGTCATCATCATTATTACCATCATCGCTACCACTACTACTACCGCTTCCATCATCATGCCCAATCACCACCAGAATACAGAGTCTTTATTGTCTGTGAATAACATAGTAATTTGCCCTTACGACTGCAAAAAAGATACAAGTAAAATAGCACACAGTATAATAATGCATGAACATGAGTACACATAAAACACAGAGTACTTTATCTTACAGCCTGGAGGGCACACACACACACACATGCGAACAGTCAACCCTACCAGTTACAGTTACCACGACCACCACAGTCATCATTACAATTATCACCACCACCACCACCACCACCACCACCACCACCAGCACCCCTCGCCCCATTCCCCTCACCACCAACTCAACTGACCTGACGCGGAAGAGCCTGTCTCGGTCCTTGCCCGAGCTGTCCGACGCGTGTCTCTGTCGCCTGGAGCAGGAGGGCAAGGAGTTGGTTCTCTGGCGACATCCGGGCTCCATCAGCCCCAGCTCGTGAGGTCGCCGGTGGGTCTTCTTGAAGGAGCAGGACCTGGAGTTGGGCGCGGACGACACCTCTCTCACCGAGGACACGTTCAGGAACCGTTCGGCGGCGTGGGACATGACGCTGGTTGCGCTGAGGAGATCGGATTTCATAAAGACTGTTTTTTTGGGGGGTGGTTGTGGAAGTGAAACGTTTCGGGTTCGGCTGTCCCGGCTTTCGGTTAAAAGCAGAGGTTTTTTTTTCTTTTTCTGTCGTCAAAGGCTCTGTTTTAACAGTCTTTCTTCTTTTTCTCTCTTTTCTTCTCCACTGTTCTCGAAGGTACCCCGCCTGATTAAAAGAGGCTGCCGTCAAAGTTTCGTAGCAGGTTTAACTTTCTCTTCTGCAAAGCACTGAATGCAAGACGCTGTCGTCAAACTTTCGAGCAGTCTCTTCTTTTTTTTTTTTACTTCTTGAAGGCCGCACTGAAGTTAAAAAGAGGCTTTCAATATCCTTGTGAAGCAGAACAAAAACATAAGAATCAGCTGTTGCAGTCCTCAATAGCAGATCAGTACAGGTTCAGTCAGCAAAGAAAACGATTTTGTAAAATCCTCAAGCAGACCACAGAATTACAGCTCCGACTAAAAGAAGACGGAGAAAGAAATAAAGACCATTGGTGTTTTTTGGGTTTTTTTTTTTTTAAAGTCCGACAGCTTTCACAGGCCGAGACGTCTTCTCGGAAATCTTCAGAAATAGATTGTGCTCTCTCTTTGTCGCGAGCTCTGGTTTTATTGACGCGTTTTGGCCACGTGACTACTACGTCGACATGTAGACGTCAGCGCGCACCGCCTGTTCGCAAAACGTCGATTTTTCTCACGGCCTCATTTTGACTCTCGTCACGGGGTTCCCTCTCGCTGATTGGCCGATACCGGCGCCGAATACCCTGGATGACACCGGTGTCAGCCAATGGAAAGCGACAGTGTTTACGGCGGTGTGCGTAATCGATGAGGTGTCCCGGTTTGTCGGTAGCTACGGCGTGTTGGCTTGTGTCGATGATTTCGCTTACCTCACATACAGAGAGAGAGAGAGGAGCGAGCGAGCGAGAGAGAGGAGAGAGAGAGAGAGAGAGAGAGAGAGAGAGAGAGAGAGAGAGAGAGAGAGAGCTGTGGCAGCAAGCAGACATCATTTTGGAAACAGATGCCTGGCAGTCTACGTACGTAGCCTGCGGTGGGGAAACCCGCTCTCGTTCTGTGCTTATGTCGGGTCTCCTGTTCCTGCCTGGTTCTGGGTCAGCTGACTATAATATAGGCTAATCCAAGTGGCACGTACCTCGCTCTGTCTGACTCTCTCCGTCTCCCTTTGTCGCTCGGGCTGTCTTTTGCTTGTTTTGATATTTACTCTTTGAAGCAGTGTTTGATAATTGTTATGCTGTGTTTCGACCTGATGTGATCTAGGTGGGTGTCTGGGAGTTAAGGAACGAGTACTTACTATGCCTCCTGTCTGTCTGTCTCCGTCTGTCTGTATCTATTTGTCTGTCTCCGCCTGTCTGTCTCTACGCCCTGAGATAACCGTAATGGTTGACTGGGCGTAAAACACCAAATTACTTACTTACTTACTGTCTGTCTCTGTCTGTCTCCGCCTGTCTGTCTCCATCTGTCTGTCTCCACCTGTCTGTCTGTGTCTGTCTCCACCTGTCTGTGTCTGTCTCTATTTGTCTGTCTCCGCCTGTGTGTCTCTGTCTCCACCTGTCTGTCTCTGTCTATTTGTCTGTCTCCGCCTGTCTGTCTCTGTCTCCACCTGTCTGTCTCTTGTCTATTTGTCTGTCTCCGCCCCTCTGTCTCCACCTGTCTGTCTCCGTCTGTCTGTCTCTGTCTGTCTCCGCCTGTCTAACTCTGCCTGTCTCCGTCTGTCTCTATTTGTCTGTCTCCGTCTATCTGTCTCTGTCTGTCTATCTCCGCCTGTCTGTCTCTGCCTGTTTTCATCTGTCTGTCTCCGCCTTTCTGTCTCTGTCTGTTTGTCTCACCCTCAGGGTCTCTGTCTCTCTTATTTTATTACTGGTCTTGTAATTTATCAAGGAAAGCTATATATCAGTGATCCTGTCTGCATGTGTAAAACTCGTTTCTGAGTGAAAATAAAGTTCACTTCAGTTCCCTCTCTGGTGACGATGTGCATTTGACCGGATGTTAAGCTCCAAGCCGAACTCTGTCTGTCTCTCTTTCTCCGCCCCCTCTCTGTTTCTGTCTGTCTCTCCCCTCTGTTTCTCTCTCCTCCACGTCTCCCCCCCCCCCCTCTCTCAGTCACTCTCTCTGTAGTGGATGTGGTGGGTTGGATAAGACGCCTCCCCGACTCCTTTTCTGTGTGCATTGTATCAACTCCAAACGACATCCTTCTCCAACTACTGCTGGTGATTGCACCATACGTCTCGAAAAACTGTCAGCTAACGGAATGTATATGTCTTTGGTGCTCAGATTGCAGTAAGTTTGCAACAGACAACTCAAATTATATCAGGCGTTTCTTTCATAACCACCCACGTTGCTTACGCCAGCACAAATAAACCCAAAGCCATTTGAATCGAAACAGAACTCTTATCTATACCCGGGTGAACGTGCATCATGTTTACGTGCGTGCTTCCACAGTCTTTTAGTACTCAAAGGTTTCGGAGGGCGTTGACAGCGTTGCCGGGTGGACAGCTGCGAGGTTTTTAAAGAGTGCCCCTTCTGTAAGAAGGTGCCGGAAAGCGATGCTCGTAGTGTGTGTCAATCCAATGTGGAAAAATCGGGTAACCTTACGTGTAAAAAAACACACACGACAGAATCCGGACGGAGCAGGATCAATACACACTACTGAGATGCCAGTGTAATTCAGTGTTTAACTGTTCACCTCTCGTGATGCAACACATAATCGTATTTATTTGCCATAACAGGACTTGCTTTGATGTAACCAACTGAGAAAGTGAGGATCTTTATGTAACCGAGTGTATTGTATGTGTTTCGGGCTATGACCCTTTAACTTGTTTTTCTTGTCCTTTCCCTTTTTGATTGGGTGGGAGTTTTACCGCCCCAATTATCTAAAGTGTTAAAACTTGTGCGTTGGGCCCGCCGCGTCCTCTTTCCCCCAGTGTCCCTGCAGTAGCAGGTCGTCAGTTAGTAATAGTTCGAGCTGCTGCCTATGCATCTGATTCAGGGGAGAGCCTGCACTGTTTCCTGGTTGGTGAAAATAAAAGTTATGTCATAGCAACCTCTGACTTGTGACTTTTCATCCATGCTTCCAACCTGCTTCCCTCACCTCCCCACCCCGCTCCCCTACAAACCTGGCGCTTGCGAAC
Organism: Alviniconcha marisindica; assembly: GCA_018857735.1. Lineage (NCBI taxonomy): Eukaryota > Metazoa > Mollusca > Gastropoda > Provannidae > Alviniconcha > Alviniconcha marisindica. The sequence goes on from JABMCL010001189.1 coordinate 213,110, forward strand.
AGGATTGGAAGTAGAAGAGTCACACACCGACCAGGAGACAGTGTAGAGGAGCTGTCGGGAGGCACTGGGACAGTGTAGAGGAGCTGTCAGAGGCACTGGGACAGTGTAGCGGAGATGTCCGGCATTGAGGCAATTCGAGGGGACCTGACCACCGAGCTTCACCTACACTGATGACTGATTTACAACTACAGCAACAGGATCCAGTCCTTGGCCCGGCGCCCGCAGCCTGGCCAGCCAAACCCACCAACATCAAGGAACGCTCCACGCGGGCGTTGGTGCAGCAGTACCCTCGACGGTTCTGGAAGAATGGGATCCTCCGTCGTGAACAGGCTGACCAACGTCGCGGTACCCTTGAACAGCTGATTCTGCCCAGCTCTCTTCGGCCCGATGTCCAAGAGAGGTCAGGGACTACATCAGTAAGTGCGAGAGATGCACGGTGGTGCCATGCTTTAGGAAAAAGGAAGGGGACATGATGCTTGGTATGGTCGTTCGGTAATGCCTTGTGTTTGTATGTTAATGGATTGCCTTAAGGGTCCTTAACTTGTTCAAACTTAGTGGCAGCGGTTTAGAGTTAGCATGTAATTTAACTGTCTTGCTATTTCTAGTGTATACCTTGCATGGCAGTAGCCATTATGATTTAGCTTGCTTCATTTTGCATGGACCTGTAGTGTTAATTGTTGATGCCGTTTTGTTGAGTTGAGATAAGTGTACGTAGGTTGCACAATTGCTTTTGATTATGTGGATTGGATGTGGCATCTATTGAGTATGGATTGTTCTGGTAGTCATGCTCAAGAGACGTTGAAGTATCAATTATAAGTTGATTAACCTCGAGAAGGTTGCTCGGTACAAGCAACAGGGCGAATCAGGATTGATTGTATCTGTGTTGCATTTTGTATATATGGATTTGCATGCAAATGGTTATATATACCCGCCTTATACAATCGATTAGGGTTCTCAGTGAGTGTGACGACATCTCTGTTTAGTTGATTGTTACTCCCTATCTGCCACAACTTCCAACTTTCATTCTCCTGAGCAGTGTGGTGACCCTAGTGTATAATTATTTCATCGTGATCGAACGTTGATGGCTTGACCGCTAATCTGGTATTGCTTAATAGCATTATATATATGTTCATTTGAGTAGTAACAGGACAGGGTCCACATCAGGGTCACTGGGCGTTGTGTTGTATGTGAGTGAGAGTTATGTTCATTACGGGCCCTGTATTTTCGTGTGTGCATTTCTCTAGCGAGACGTCTTATCGTACCGCGGGGACTTCACATAAGGCTTGATATTGAAATCATAGCTTGAGATGGCAGACGTCACTTGTGTGCCGTTCATGTGGTAAATGACATGCAATGTGTAGTATTCGATTGTTGAACATGTTGTTTTGAGGTCTTGTACAGCCAATTGTGGAACGTCCTCCATTTTTGTGTCCCAGATGGCAGTAGGTTTTTCAAATGCACTAAGAACAGATGTTTCTTTTGGAGTTGTCATCATTAACGCAAAGGACTCCTCTTTTCCATCCTTTTGTCATGTTTCAAGCAGTGTGTTCTGGGTCTGTCTGGTTTATTTGGCTTAAATGCAGTAATCATTTTGCCCTTTTACTGCAACGCAATCATTGCTTGGAGATGTTTCTTTTTTTTAGTTAGCCAGGCCTTTATTAGTATGTTGCCCCCCACCCCCCCCAAAAAAAAAAAAAAAAAGAAGAAAAGAAAAAGAAGAAAAAAAAGGAAAAAAGAAAAAAGAGAAAAAAAGAGGGGGTACTGTTTTTGTGCGTGGATGTATTGGGTACCGCTTTGATGGTTTGTTAAGTCAACTCTTAGTTGCCCTATACCCTTTAGTTCTGTTTATTGCTATGTGATTAACCAGCGAAGACGTTGGTTATGACTGAGTAGGGGGGATGTAACCGAGTGTATTGCATGTGTTTCGGGCTATGACCCTTTAACTTTTCTTTCTTGTCCTTTTCCTTTTTGATTGTTTTTTGTTTTTGTTTTTTTGGAAAGTTTTATGGCCCCAAATATCTAAAGTGTTAAAACTTGTGCGCTGGGCCCGCCGCGTCCTCTTTCCCCCAGTGTCCCTGCAGTAGCAGGTCGTCAATAATAATTCGAGCTGCTGCCTATGCATCTGATTCAGGAGAGAGCCTGCACTGTTTCCTGGTTGGTGCAAATAAAAGTTATGTTATAGCAACCTCTGACTTGTGACTCTTCATCCATGCTTCCAACCTGCTTCCTTCACTCCCCACCCCGCTCCCCTACGTTTAAGACAGACCCCTAGCAACTGCCGAGAACTGGGACTGCCCACAAGGTAAACAGTTAGCTAAGGTAACCAGTTAACTAAGGTAACCAGTTAACTGAGAAAGTGACGATGTTAAGACAGACCACTAGTAACTGCTGGGAGCAACTAAGTCAGTGATCACCTGCTAACTTCCTCTGTTGTCGTAGGCTAGTTCTTCATCCGAACCCCCTCCCCTCAAACCAAACACACACAAAACAAAACAAACAAAAACACAAACGAACAAACAAACAAGCAACCGCCCCCCCCCCACCCCCCACAAAAACAAACAAGCAAAACAAACCAAAAACCCGTAGACAAACAAACAAAAAATCAACAACCCCCAAACAAACAAACAAACGAACGAAAAACAAAACAACAACAACAAAGAAACAACAACAAAAACACGCACTAATTTATCGTGCGAAAGGGAGAGAACGCAGAACGAACACATAGCACGGGCAAGCAGTGAAAAGAGGGGAAGGCGGCAGGAAGTCATCAGTCTTGGCAGCATGTAATTACGTGGTTGACTCGGCCAGCCACAGTGCAGCGAAACCTCCTGGCGAACAATAACCCCACGAACAGACCCACACCGCCAGCTAGAGAAGAACATCGTCCCCCAAGGCAAAAATACATAAGCCTCGTGGAACCGCTCAGCCTGGGGAATAAATAACCCGGCTGCAGATGTCCTGGCAGAAGGAACAACACGAGAGAGATGTGGAATGGGGGTGGGTCGGGTTGGGGATGGGGGTGGGGAAGGAGGAAGGCTGGGCGTGGAGTTAGGGTGTGGAGGTGGTTCAGGTGCGAGTGGAGAGAGAGAGAGAGAGAGAGAGAGAGAGAGAGAGAGAGAGAGCAGGCCAAGAGGTATTTTAGAGAGAGAGAGAGAGAGAGAGAGAGAGCAGGCCAAGAGGTATTTTTGTGTGTGGCTGAGGTGGGAAGGTGGGTTTTGTCACCTGCTGAGTGTTATCGCATCACTTCCGCTCGGTGTCTGTGATGTTCGTGCGGTCGTTGTTTCAGACGTTGTTTGTCTGATTCGTCAGCTGGCCCTTCACAGCAGAAAACAAGTTAGAGTGCATGTACTTCACTTGCACTACAGCACTTGAAAAATAGAAAGAAAGAAAGAAAGAAGAAGAAGAAGAAGAGGAAGAAAAGAGCGGGGTGTGTGGGGTGGGGCGGGGATGGGGGGAGGGGGGGGGGGGGAAGAAACGGACGGGATGGGGTATGGGGTGCAGTTGGGAACGAGAAAAATGTGCTCCTAACATAAACACAAGACGGAAACGTCATTACGAAGTGTACGCTTTTAAGCAGAAGAAGAAGGAATCCAAAGATACAAAAACATATATAAATTTGTTACTATTCTCTTAGCCTTTATATATGTAGCATGGAGCAATTCAAACATTAAACGTAAAAATAACGCTGCGATAAGACTCTACAACACACATTATTTGTGTGTGTGTGTGTGTGTGTGTGTGTGTGTGTGTGTGTGTGTGTGTGTGTGTGTGTAAAATTAGCCGGTTACCATACTAAATTATATATTACATAAATAAACTGTCAACACAGTATTGACAATCTACGAGAACAGTCTATGTTTTTATGCAATCTTAGCTTGACGTATAAATTCTGATAAACTGAAATATCTTTTTGTTGTTGTTAAAGGCATACATTTATCCACGAAGGTCAACTCTCAGCGGCGGTCAAAGATTGTTTTAGAAGACAAATTTCGTACAGTTAAGATAGGCATCACATTCGAGAAGAAAATGACACTGTATCCAACGTTCCATAAATGACTTAAATAATTTTTGACACACATTTTGCTTTCTCTTGGCAAATTTCATTGTCGGCCTACTTCCAATGGACATCTGAGATCCCGAACTTACAGCAGAAGTTTATTATAAGGTGGAAGACGCAGACATGAGAGAAAATTAAACTTGAGTGATGCACGGTTTTCTTGTCAGTAAGTTGTTTTAAATAAAGTTTATTTAAAACAAAACTAGGTTACCATCGTTAATTTCTGTTTGCTAACATTTTACACCCCCTCTCAAAATAACAACAAACACAACCCCACAAACCAGCCTCCCCCCCCCCCCCCCCCCCCCCCCCCCCAAAAAAAAAAGAAAGAAGAAAAGAAAGAAGAAATGCTGCAAAGAAAACAATCTTAACCAAAAAGAGGCCCAGAGCGCCTGCACAGAATCAACTAACAAGGGAGTTAATTAGCGCTCGAACAACGTCACATATAAACACAACAACGTCACATATAAACACAACAACGTCACATATAAACACAACAAAGACCTGCGTCGCTTATGGTCATTCTCATCTGGCATGCGAATAAATACAAGGTGCATAAACACACACGCACACAGTCAAACGAACCCAAAAACACCAGAACGAAAAGATACAGAAGCATATACGGACGACTAAAAAAAAAAACCCCAAAAAAAACCTTTAAAAAAAATAAAATGTTTTAGTCATCAAGCCGTCTGAAATGGTTAAAATTAGACCTGCAATTTAATCTATATAGGTATATTGAATGCTGATGGTTTAGGAAGAAAGCCAAGGACATCACATCATCGATCGTACAGAGGAGAAAGGTGTGGAAAGAGGAAGCGCTAGACGATCTTTGAAAGGATGAGAGAGCACCATCGTCAGTCAGACGAACATTGGAACTGTTTGAAAGGCAACTTTGGGGAAACATCTGAGAGAGAGAGAGAGAGAGAGAGAGAGAGAGAGAGAGAGAGAGAGAGAGAGAGAGAGAGAGAGAGAGAGAGAGAGAGAGAGAGACGGGGTGGAGCGCATATGGGCTTTTTTGAGCGCATAGATACCATCTTGAAGTGAACAGAAGTAGGAATAAGAAGAAGAACTGTCCACATAGCCGTATAACCGAACGATGTTACAATGATCTCATCCATTGCGCCGTCCACTCTCTGTGCCCCCTTCTGACGTCATCATACCTGATGACGTCGTTAGAACAGTGAGCGAGTGCAGTCCAATTTGGACTCTCGGTGCACACAACGGGGAAACCAGTCAGTGATATGTACGCCGATACGGTTGACGGGAAAGTAGGCGGGGGAGGGGGGGGGGGGGGGGGGGTTCTCAGTCACTCAATGGTAATTAGTTTTTTTTTCTTCTCATGCGGTGCACACGTCCCGAACTGTGTCAGCGAATAGCTATTCATACAAACTGACAAGCGTTATGATGGGTGCGACGGTGCTGTGAGACAGGAGAAATGGAAGGGGGTGGGGGAGATAGAGAGAAGAGTGAGAGGGGTGGTGAAGGATGGGGGGTGGGGGGGGGGGGAGAGGGGGGGAGAGGAGGGAGGGGGAGGAGTGGGGGGGGGGGGGGGGAGGGATGGGGAGGAGAGTGAGAGGGGGTAGAGGAAAGGGGAGAAGAGGAAAAGATGAGAGGCGTTCTCTCTCGACAGACAGCTGCGGTATCGACAATTATTTTTCACCGCCCATTTGCGACAAGGAGAGGCGTTCTCGCTTGATTGACGGACACGATTACACTGCTGTTCCGTGGATGTCGGGCTGTGCCTCGGTGTGCTTTCCTCCTCTGCGTGTTGACCTCGCGGCTGTTGCGAAACATCGCTCTGTGTGGTGCACTTTTCATCCATCACTGATGCTTGGCCAGTGTGTGTGTGTGTGTGTGTGTGTGTGTGTGTGTGTGTGTGTGTGTGTGTGTGTGTGTGTGTGTGTGGTGTGTGTGTGTGGTGTGTGTGTGTGTGTGTGTGTGTGTGTGTGTGAGTGTGAGTGTGTGTGTGTGTGTGTGTGTGTGTGTGAGTGTGTGTGTGTGTGTGTGTGTGTGTGTGTGTGTGTGTGTGTGTGTGTGTGTGTGTGTGGTGTGTGTGTGTGTGTGTGTGTGTGTGTGTGTGTGTGTGTGTGTGGTGTAGCGTTAGTGCGTGGTGTGTGTGTGTGTGTGTGTGTGTGTGTGTGTGTGTGTGTGTGTGTGTGTGTGTGTGATGAGAGAGAGAGCGAGAGAGAGAGAGAGAGAGAGAGAGAGAGAGAGAGAGAGAGAGAGAGAGAGAGAGAGAGAGAGAGAGTGTGCGTGTGCGTGCTCGAGAGTGTGTGTGTGTGTGTGTGTGTAAGTCCGCCCCTCCAAATTATTCGCCGATGATCACGTGCACGCGCCGCGGAGTAAAGAAGCACCACTGAAATAGACCCCCTGTTGCAGTGAAGAAAAGCGCAATGATAAGACAAGATGAAGAGAGAATTAAAACAAAGCCCACAACATTACAAAACAACCCTGTGAACCTTTGGCATTATCTTTGCTTCCTCCTGGACCTTCATCTCGCTTCAACAAGCACAGGCTGCACAGAACCAGTAATATTCCCATCCCTGAGTCAGCAGCAACGCTGACCGTCGACTATTTCCATCAGTCCGTAGACGCTGCTTGGAGTGCGAGCGTTAATCTCGCCAAATGTCGGGTCTTTAACTTGTTACAGGAATACCGGCGCAGACTGGAACCAATAATTTTGCAATAGCAGTCTGTAATAGTCACAGTGCCTGCACTCGGCTATGCGCCAGCTACTTCTCGGAGTCTGTAGCGGCTGACTGGAGAGTGGGCGCTACCCTTAATTGCCACGTGCTGGGTCAGCTTGCAACAGCTAGTACCGAGAGAGGGGGGAACCAGCAAAATAAGCGTGTAGGGACTGTAACAGTCTACTACAGGTAGGGACTGTAACAGTCTACTATCCTCAGGTAGGGACTGTAACAGTCTACTACAGGTAGGGACTGCTACAGTCTACTATCCTCAGGTAGGGACTGTAACAGTCTACTATCCTCAGGTAGGGACTGTAACAGTCTACTACAGGTAGGGACTGTAACAGTCTACTATCCTCAGGTAGGGACTGTAACAGTCTACTACAGGTAGGGACTGTAATAGTCTATTATCCTCAGGTAGGGACTGTAACAGTCTACTACAGGTAGGGACTGTAACAGTCTACTATCCTCAGGTAGTGACTGCTACAGTCTACCATCCTCAGGTAGGGACTGCCACAGTCTACCATCCTCAGGTAGGGACTGCCACAGTCTACCATCCGCAGGTAGGGACTGCAACAGTCTACCATCCGCAGGTAGGGACTGCCACAGTCTACCATCCTCAGGTAGGGACTGCCACAGTCTACCATCCTCAGGTAGGGACTGCCACAGTCTACCATCCTCAGGTAGGGACTGCCACAGTCTCTAATTATCCTCAGGTAGGGGCTGCAACAGTCTACCATCCTCAGGTAGGGACTGCCACAGTCTACCATCCTCAGGTAGGGACTGCCACAGTCTACCATCCTCAGGTAGGGGCTGCAACAGTCTACCATCCTCAGATAGGGACTGCCACAGTCTCTAATTATCCTCAGGTAGGGGCTGCAACAGTCTACCATCCTCAGGTAGGGACTGCAACAGTCTCTAATTATCCTCAGGTAGGGGCTGCAACAGTCTACCATCCTCAGGTAGGGACTGTAACAGTCTACTATCCTCAGGTAGTGACTGCTACAGTCTACCATCCTCAGGTAGGGACTGCCACAGTCTACCATCCTCAGGTAGGGACTGCCACAGTCTACCATCCTCAGGTAGGGACTGCCACAGTCTACCATCCTCAGGTAGGGGCTGCAACAGTCTACCATCCTCAGGTAGGGACTGCCACAGTCTCTAATTATCCTCAGGTAGGGACTGCCACAGTCTCTAATTATCCTCAGGTAGGGGCTGCAACAGTCTACCATCCTCAGGTAGGGACTGCAACAGTCTCTAATTATCCTCAGGTAGGGGCTGCAACAGTCTACCATCCTCAGGTAGGGACTGCCACAGTCTCTAATTATCCTCAGGTAGGGACTGCCACAGTCTCTAATTATCCTCAGGTAGGGACTGCCACAGTCTCTAATTATCCTCAGGTAGGGACTGCCACAGTCTCTAATTATCCTCAGGTAGGGACTGCCACAATCTACCATCCTCAGGTAGGGACTGCCACAGTCTAACATCCTCAGGTAGGGATTGCAACAGTCTACCATCCTCAGGTAGGGACTGCCACAGTCTCTAATTATCCTCAGGTAGGGACTGCCACAGTCTCTAATTATCCTCAGGTAGGGACTGCAACAGTCTCTAATTATCCTCAGGTAGGGACTGCCACAGTCTACCATCCTCAGGTAGGGACTGCCACAGTCTAACATCCTCAGGTATGGACTGCCACAGTCTACCATCCGCAGGTAGGGACTGCCACAGTCTACCATACTCAGGTAGGGACTGTAACAGTCTACCATCCTCAGGTAGGGACTGCCACAGTCTACCATCCTCAGGTAGGGACTGCCACAGTCTCTAATTATCCTCAGGTAGGGACTGCAACAGTCTCTAATTATCCTCAGGTAGGGATTGCAACAGTCTTGATGTATCCTCAGCAGCACGCCGACTACATCTCTAGTGTCAGATGTTGCTGGGAACCTGAGTGCTATGAACTGCGGCCACACGCTGGGTCTTTAAATTGCTGTAGAGTTACCGCCAAAGGCAGGAACCATAACCCATAATATTACGATAGCAGCCTGTGGTTTGGGAAGCAACAGTCACTGTACTCACACTTGATCAGCCAAATGCCGATTACTTCTCTAAGTCTGTAGATGCTGAAGGGAGCGTGAGTGCTAAGCCTGCTGCCACATGATGGGTCTTTAAATTGCTGTAGAAGTACCACCAAAGGCAGGAACCATAATATTACGACAGCATCCTGTGTTCTGGGCAGCGATAGTCACTATACTACACTCGATCAAGCACCGAGTACCCTGTTCTCTAAGTCTGTAGAGGCTGAAGGGAGCGTGAGTGCTAAGCCTGCTGCCACATGATGGGTCTTTAAATTGCTGTAGAAGTACCGCCAAAGGCAGGAACCATAATATTACGACAGCATCCTGTGTTCTGGGCAGCGATAGTCACTATACTCACACCACATCAAGCACCGCCTACCTCTCCAAGTCTGTAGACGCCGGTGGAAGTGTGAGCACTGCCCTCGCCTCATGCTGGCCTGTGTGTTACAGTGGCAGTGTGTTCACCTGGTGGTAGATCTGTAGGCCTATGTGGTACAGTGGCAGTGTGTTCACCTGTTGGTAGGTCTATAGGCCTATGTGGTACAGTGGCAGTGTGTTCACCTGGTGGTAGATCTGTAGGCCTGTGTGTTACAGTGGCAGTGTGTTCACCTGGTGGTAGATCTGTAGGCCTATGTGGTACAGTGGCAGTGTGTTCACCTGTTGGTAGGTCTATAGGCCTATGTGGTACAGTGGCAGTGTGTTCACCTGGTGGTAGATCTGTAGGCCTGTGTGTTACAGTGGCAGTGTGTTCACATGATGGTAGATCTGTAGGCCTATGTGGTACAGTGGCAGTGTGTTCACCTGATGGTAGGTCTGTAGGCCTATGTGGTACAGTGGCAGTGTGTTCACCTGTTGGTAGGTCTATAGGCCTGTGTGTTACAGTGGCAGTGTGTTCACCTGATGGTAGGTCTGTAGGACTATGTGGTACAGTGGCAGTGTGTTCACCTGATGGTAGGTCTATAGGCTTGTGTGTTACAGTGGCAGTGTGTTCACCTGATGGTAGATCTGTAGGCCTATGTGGTACAGTGGCAGTGTGTTCACCTGATGGTAGGTCTGTAGGACTATGTGGTACAGTGGCACTGTGTTCACCTGGTGGTAGGTCTGTAGGCCTATGTGTTACAGTGGCAGTGTGTTCACCTGGTGGTAGATCTGTAGGCCTATGCAGTACAGTGGCAGTGTGTTCACCTGGTGGTAGATCTGTAGGCCTATGCAGTACAGTGGCAGTGTGTTCACCTGGTGGTAGGTCTGCTGGCCTGTGTGTTACAGTGGCAGTGTGTTCGCCTGGTGGTAGATCTGTAGGCCTATGCAGTACAGTGGCAGTGTGTTCGCCTGGTGGTAGATCTGTAGGCCTATGTGGTACAGTGGCAACGTGTTCGCATGATGGTCACAAAACTACACAGGCTGGAACCAACCGTACTCCGATATCTGTCTGCTGGCATACGCATGTACGTGACATTGTGGCAATATGTTCGCCTGATCTTTACCTAGTTACGGAACTATACAGACTGGAACAAGAATATTTCAATATGTGTCTGTGGCACAGTGGCAGTATGTTCGCCTGACGGTGGGTCGTTAGCGTGTTACGGAAAGTGCATAGGACGGAACCAACACTATTACGACATCTGATGGGCGTTGATCCCCTTAACGAAGAACGGACTGCACGTGCTTGGAGTCGGCTTCACTCGCTCATCGTCTCAACACACAGCTGGCACCGTTCAAGAAAAGAGGGCAAGGGGGCGGGGTTCATGGGGTCCTCCTTGGTGGGATAAACGGTGTGGTTACCGAGTAAGTAGGTAACTTGCTGTCTTACGCCCGGTCAACCAGTACGGTTCTATCAGGGCGATATGGCTACGGAGTAAGTAGGTAGCTTGGTGTCGTACGCCCAATCAACCAGTACGGTTATTTCAGGGCGGTATGGTTACGGAGTAAGTCAGTAACTTGGTGCTGTACGCCCAGTCAACCAATTTGGTTATATCAGGGCGGTATGGTTACGGAGTAAGTGAGTAACTCCGTGTCTTACGCCCAGTCAACCAGTACGATTCTATCAGGGCGATATGAAAACGGAGTAAGTAGGTAACTTGCTGTCTTACGCCCGGTCAACCAGTACGGTTCTATGAGGGCAATATGGTTAGGGGGTAAGTAGGTAGCTTGGTGTCGTACGCCCAGTCAACCAGTACGGTTATTTCAGGGCGGTATGGTTACGGAGTAAGTAAGTAAATTGGTGCTTTACGCCCAGTCAACCAATTTGGTTATATCAGGGCGGTATGGTTACGGAGTAAGTGAGTAACTCCGTGTCTTACGCCCAGTCAACCAGTATGATTCTATCAGGGCGATATGAAAACGGAGTAAGTAGGTAACTTGCTGTCTTACGCCTAGTCAACCAGTATGGTTATATCAGGGCGATATGGTTACGGAGTAAGTAACTTGCTGTCTTACGCCTAGTCAACCAGGATGGTTATATCAGGGCGATATGGTTACGGAGTAAGTAACTTGCTGTCTTACGCCTAGTCAACCAGTATGGTTATATCAGGGCTATATGGTTACGGAATAAGTAGGTAATTTGGTGTCTTACACCCAGTCAACCAGTACGGTTATATCAGGCCGATATGGTTACGGAGTAAGTAAGTAACTTGGTGTCTTACGCCCAGTCAACCAGTACGGTTATTTCAGGGCGGTATGGTTACGGAGTAAGTAAGTAACTTGGTGTCTTACGCCCAGTCGACCAGGAGACAGGCAGACAGTAAGGAGACAGAGAGAAAGGAAAGGAGACAGACATAAAGGTAAGGAGACAGAGAGATAGGTAAGGAGACAGTCAGATAGGTAAGGAGACATGGAACACGCGTAACACCAACTCGATCTACCCGCCAATCCACACACCCACGGACAGTTACACGCACACTCACGCCCCCCCCCCTCCCCCCCCCCCCCCCACCCACCCACCCACACACACCCCCACACACACTCACACTCATCCACTCAACCACATCCACCCACACCCACAGAGACACAACACAGACACACACGCACCCCCCCCCCCCCGCCTATTATCTCCCACCGTCCCACACGTGCACACATGCACGTATACATAGGTCTATCAAGTGGCAGAACTGAAATTCAGCCACAGAGTTTCATCATGCGTTACTTTAGCAAGAAAGACGTCAGATCGATTTGCACCGCAAAAGAACGCAGGGGATGTTTGTAATACAGTTATGTATGTTTCATAGCTGCATTTGTCGTGGGTTGACTCAACCGACAAAAGAGATGACAGACCCAGCTGGGACACGATTGATGACTTAGGCCAATAACTATAATCACACACACACACCACACACACATACAACACACACACACACACACACACACACACACACACACACACACACACACACACACACACACACACACACACACACACACACACAAGAGCACACACGCACACGAAAGCACGCACGCACACACACATATGCACGCGCACGCACACACACACACACGCACACACACGCGTGCGCGCGCGCATACACACACACACGCACACATACAAACAGGCGCATGGTGCAGCGAAGCCAGAAGTGCAGTTCAATGGAACGGCACTAAACCCTCTTCCCTCGGGCAACAGACTGTGTGCCAGGCAGGATTTGTTCGGTATGTGTGTGTGTGTGTGTGTGTGTGTGTGTGTGTGTGTGTGTGTGTGTGTGTGTGTGTGTGTGTGTGTGTGTGTGCGTGTGTGTGTGTGTGGTGTGTGTGTGTGTGTGTGTTGTGTGGTTGGGTGTGTGTGTGTGTGGTGGTGTGTGTGTGTGTGGTGTGTGTGTGTGTGTGTGTGTGTGTGTGTGTGTGTGTGTGTGTGTGTGTGTGTGTGTGTGTGTGTTTGAGCGTGCATGTGTGTGTGTGTGCGTGTGTGTTTGAGTGTGTGTGTGTGTGTGAGCGCACGAACCTCTATTTCAGCCTGGTACAGTGAAAAGGAGTAATGTTTCCGGTATTGGAATTACTTTAGCTGAGGTGTATGTTTCCGGTACTGGAATTGCTTCAGCTGAGGTTGTAATGTTTCCGGTACTGGAATTGCTTCAGCTGAGGTTGTAATGTTTCCGGTACTGGAATTGCTTCAGCTGAGGTTGTAATGTTTCCGGTTCTGGAATTGCTTCAGCTGAGGTTGTAATGTTTCCGGTACAGGAATTGCTTCAGCTGAGGTTGTAATGTTTCCGGTACAGGTATTGCTTCAGCTGAGGTTGTAGTGTTTTCGTAATGCTTTTTCTGAAGTTGTAGTGTTTCCGGTACTGGTAATGCTACAGCTGAGGCTGTAGTTTTTCCGGTACTTTAGCTGAAGCTGTAGTGTTTCCGGTACTTTAGCTGAAGCTGTAGTGTTTCCGGTACTTTAGCTGAGGCTGTAGTGTTTCCGGTACTTTAGCTGAGGCTGTAGTGTAGTGTTTCCGGTACTTTAGCTGAAGCTGTAGTGTTTCCGGTACTTTAGCTGAAGGGTGTAGTGTTTCCGGTACTTTAGCTGAGGCTTTTTAGTGTTTCCGGTACTTTAGCTGAAGGGTGTAGTGTTTCCGGTACTTTAGCTGAAGGGTGTAGTGTTTCCGGTACTTTAGCTGAGGCTGTAGTGTTTCCGGTACTTTAGCTGAAGGGTGTAGTGTTTCCGGTACTTTAGCTGAAGCTGTAGTGTTTCCGGTACTTTAGCTGAAGCTGTAGTGTTTCCGGTACTTTAGCTGAAGCTGTAGTGTTTCCGGTACTTTAGCTGAGGCTGTAGTGTTTCCGGTACTTTAGCTGAAGCTGTAGTGTTTCCGGTACTTTAGCTGAAGCTGTAGTGTTTCCGGTACTTTAGCTGAAGCTGTAGTGTTTCCGGTACTTTAGCTGAGGCTGTAGTGGTTCCGGTACTTTAGCAGAGGCTGTAGTGTTTCCGGTACTTTAGCTGAGGCTGTAGTGTTTCCGCTTTTGCTGAGGGTGTAGTGTTTCCGGTACTTTAGCTGAGGCTGTAGTGTTTCCGGTACTTTAGCTGAGGCTGTAGTGTTTCCGGTACTTTAGCTGAGGCTGTAGTGGTTCCGGTACTTTAGCTGAGGCTGTAGTGTTTCCGCTACTGGCAATGCCACAGCTGAGGCTATAGTGGACGACAAGCAGTGGTGGAAGAGGCGGAGGAAGAGGAATGGAAGGAACAGGAGGAGGCGGAGGAAAGATAAGAAGCAGATGATAGAAGGAAAAGGATAAGAGGACGAGGAAAGCGGAGGAGAGGGTTGAGGAAGAGGAGGAATAGAAGGAAGAGGAGAGCATGGAAGAGGAAAACAAGGAAGAAAAAGAGGATAGGCGAGGCAGAGGAGGAAGGGAAGTCAAAGAGGAGTAGGAAGCGGTGGACAAGAAAGAAGAGGCACAGGAGAGACCAGGTGGAGGAAATAGAATAGGACGAGGTGGAGGAGGAGGAGGAGGAGGAGGAGGAGGAGGAGGGGGAGAGAGAGAGAGAGAGAGGGGAGGAGAGAGAGAGAGAGAGAGAGAGAGAGAGAGAGAGAGGGGAGAGAGAGAGAGAGAGAGAGAGAGAGAGAGAGAGAGAGAGAGAGACAGACAGACAGACACAGACAGACAGACAGACAGACAGACTTGGGATATTAACGTTCGGTCATCCGAACACACACTGTTTACGCCGGCTGCAGCCTCACAACGTCCTACCCCCAGGCCCCCTCCCGACACCCGCCCCCCCCCCCCCAACAACAACAACAACCAAGCAGTCAAGAAAACAAAGAAACAAATGAAAACCCCGGTAAAACCCCAAGCCACACAGATCGTCATAAACTGTCACTGACACCTGTCTTTGATAACGTGCTGCTTGTCTCTGGGTGCACTCTTTCCCAGCCACTTGGTGCAAACGTGGCACACACCAACACACACACACACACACCCCCACACACACACACACACACACACATAGATACCACAGACAGACAGACACACACACATACACATAGACACACACACACACACACACACACACACACACACCCCACACACACACACACACACACACACACACTCCATACACACACACACACACACACAAAACACACACCACACACACACACACCACACACACCACACCACACACACACACAACACACACACAACACACACCCCCCACATAAAAAAACACGCACCCCACAGCCAAAAATAAACAACCACCACTAACGCACAAACACACACACAACACAACACAAAAACACACACACACACACACACACACACACCACACACACACACACACACACACTCCAGACACACACACACACACACCCCCACACACACACACACACACACACACACACACACACCTTCCCAAAAACGGGGGAAACACACCCTAAAAGGCACAGCCCACGCCAGCACGAAAAACCCCTGCCCGGACATCTTTTGCCACCCCCCCCCCCCCGGGCCCCCCCCCCCCTACTGTCTGGGTGTACGGTCGGCTGCCGGGACTGGGTTTACCCCCTGAGTTTCCCAAACGGCCGCTCCTTTCTCAATCCAGAATGACACGACCTGCTGAGCACTGTAGCTACCGTTTGGGTTTTTGGTCAGCTCTGTCGTCACCGGATGCTTGGCGTGTGTTCTTTGGCGTCGCGTCACGCTGAACCCTCCGATGCGTAATAGGTGGCTACCCCGATACTGTCGTTTTGATGCTGTTGGTTATGTGAGTATCCGTATGGGACAGGATCCGGTTGTTTTGTATTTACTGAGAGGTGTTTGGATGTGGGTGACTTGCATGAGGCTGTCGGCTGTTCGCGGGCAGGTTGCTAGAT
This sequence comes from Alviniconcha marisindica, assembly GCA_018857735.1. Lineage (NCBI taxonomy): Eukaryota > Metazoa > Mollusca > Gastropoda > Provannidae > Alviniconcha > Alviniconcha marisindica. The sequence goes on from JABMCL010001189.1 coordinate 228,702, forward strand.
TCCTGTCGCTTTTTTTTTGGTTTTGGCACCGGTTCGGTGATCTTTGTCATTTCGCACTCATACTGGCGGGCGAGTCGGCGCACCGTAGTGCGTAAGTGCATTACTTTACTCTACACTACACTACACTAAACTACATTACACTACACACACTACACTACACTACACACATCACACACACACACACACACACACACACACACACACACACACACCCCAACACAGGCTTTTTAACTCCCTCACTTTTCCCGGTGAAAACCACACACAACACACACACACAACACACACACACACACACACACACACATTGTGTCTTGTACACTAATTTTAACGTCTAAAAATAACAGTCTCTCTCTCTCTCTCTCTCTCTCTCTCTCTCTCTCTCTCCTCTCCCCCCACACACACACACACACACACACACACACACACACACACACACAATATACACACACACCCAGAACATTATGACCCTTACATCACCCCTCGGTGCTTGACCCGTCCTTCGCTGACCCCGCCAAAACGGCCACAGACGGCTCTGATTGTGAAACACTGTACAGCTCCCAAACGTACGAAGCCCCGTACTTGTTTCACGTGCACATTTCTTCGCTGTCAAGAGACACACCTCGTCCTGAGTAGCACCGCGTAAACCGATTGCAAATGACGAGTTGTGTGTCACCCGGTATGATTGATGTTGGTTCGCGGGGTAACGAGGACGCAGAAATTTTCTGTTAAGAGACGCACCTCGCCTCGAGCGGTGGGGCATAAAGTAGAAAGTGACGAAGAGCGCCGTGTCTCATATTATCTATGACTGATACTGGTTCGCGCCACCGACCTTTTAGGGTATCCCGGACGCAGAAATTAAGGTCCTTCTCCCTTCGTCACAGCTGAGGATCAGGAGCTATCAAAAGGTTCTTCTGTTAAGTCTAGAATGAAGGTCAGAATATAGTCTACATGCTTCGCCTGCGGCCAGGAATTCGGAGTATCTAATTTCTATCTTTTCTGTTCATTCAACTGCATTTTGTCCCCCGGTTCTCTCCCGTCATAAAGTGGCGTTTGACGTGGTCAGCGAGTGAGAGGTTTGCTGGTGATATGATGACTTGTGTTTATCCTGATTATGACTTGGGGGACTGAACGTTAAATATGAAGTAAATAATCATTCTCTTATTCGAACTATATAATCTTCTGTCCTCTTTTGTCCAATGTAAAATATAAAATTAAAATAAATAAATAACAACAACAAACAAACAAACAGACAAACAACAACAACAACAGCAGCAGCAACAACAACAACAACAGCAGCAG
>JABMCL010001189.1:262500-267500 GCA_018857735.1 Alviniconcha marisindica
ACGAAACGTGCAGACGTCACCCTGGTGACAAAACATGCAGACGTCACATTGGAGACGAAACGTGCAGACGTCACGCTGGAAACAAAACGTGCCGCAACATGGCCTCTTTATGGCTGTACGCATTTGTAACAGTAAGTAGCAGTGACGTCTGGCGTCTGCCTAGGACCCAGAAAACTGCCCTCTGTCTTTGCCAAAGCGGTAGCTGCGTCAGCAGATAAAACTGACGTCATGCTGTAAATCTCTCAAACACGTGGGCAACGCCTCACCTTTTTCAGACTTACGTCAATGGTGGGAGCCACGTTACGGTCTGATCTCCCGCCATCAGTCATTCTGTAACAAGCTACTTCCGGCGAAAATCGTGCCACTGACAGTACAGTATGTCAAGCAATTACGTCACACTGTTGTTAAAAAATCTTGGGGGAGGTTCTAAGTAGGTCGTTAGGTCTATGTCTGAGACAAAGGGCTTTGTGATTTGTAACGGTAAGACAATGCATCGGCTGCTTCAGTGACGGGGCTGTAGCTCAGTTGGTACAGCGGCGAACTCGTAGTCGAAAGGTCTCAGGTTCAATCCCCTTCCGTTCCCGTCACTGATATGATTTCGCGATCCGAGGATGTGTGTGTGTGTTGTGTGTGTGTGTGTGTGTGTGTGTGTGTGCGTGCGTGCGTGCGTGCGTGCGTGCGTGCGTGCGTGCGTGCGTGCGTGCGTGCGTGCGTGCGTGCGTCGTGCGTGCGTGCAGAGAGAGAGAGAGAGGAGAGAGAGATGAGAGCGGGAAGGGCGAGGGAGAGAGGAGAGGGGTGGGTGAAGTGGGGGGGAGAGAGAGAGAGAGAGAGAGAGAGAGAGAGAGAGAGAGAGAGAGAGAGGAGAGAGAGAGAGAGAGAGAGAGAGAGAGAGAGAGAGAGAGAGAGAGAGAGAGAGGAGAGAGAGGAGAGAGAGAGAGAGAGAGAGAGAGAGAGAGAGAGACAGACAGACAGACAGACAGACAGACAGACAGACAGACAGACAGACAGACAGACAGACAGACAGACAGACAGACAGACAGACAGAGAGAGAGTTATAAGTTCGTTTGGAAAGAGTGTGTGTGCTGTAAGTTTATTTTGGGTAAGAGTGCTGGTGTATTGATGTAGTGTTCTGGTTTGCGAGTACTGCGTAGTGGTATCTGTTGAGCACTTTGTAGATCTATTGCCATGTTTATGTACGCGATTAGAGCTTCGCTGAATGTTAGGCGTTTAGAATTCTCATTTTTATAAAAAAATTATCATTCTGTCAAACGTGCAGGTGGCAGGTTACAGTTAAACCCACATACCTGTGTACTCTTGACCCACAACAGTCGGAACGAGCTGACTATATACGCTGTGCAGATATAGTGTGGAAATCCATCAGGGAAACAATGTCGCACGCAACTCGCCGCGGAACGCTCGTCCACACAGTCGTCTCCGCTAGCTGATCCATCATGGAGCGATGTTTGTCCTAAAATGGCGGAATTGGTGCGCACGAGTTGATCTGTACTTAATAAACAACCACAAGCACCCCCCCTCCCCCCCCGCCAAAAAAGAAAAACAAAAAAACAAAAGAAAAAAAACAAAACAACAACGACAACAATCAAAACGGAAAAAACAAAAAACAAAAAAGAAGAAAAAAAGAAGAAGAGGAAGCAAGAAAAAAAAGAAAAAGAAAAAAAGAGGTGCGGCCTAATTCAGGGAGGCGTTACGTCGGAAATTCCTGGGGCTCTGTAAACGCCATTTTTGGTCTCAAATAGGATCAGAATCATCCAAACGGAGCCGTATCAAGCGAACAAAAGCCAAAATGTGCAACAAAAAGTGAGTTTTATTACTTTTTTTTATATATATATATATATTTTTTTAAATCTTTATCTTTCAGTATGCTTTTGCACCAGTCTGACGTTTGACCTAGATTTAGATTCCGAATAACGGCTAGCACACGTCAATGAAACAATCGATAGTGTACTTGACGACTCGCCTTTTACAGCTTGTAATAGAAGTCACTTTTGCCGCAAAATTTGGGCTTAAAAAGAAGCAAAAACAAATCGCTTTTGTCGCAAAATTTGGGTTTAAAAACCAACCAAACAACAACAACAACAACAACAACAACAACAACAAACAACAAAAACAAACAAACAACAAACAAACAAAACAAAACAACAACAAAAACCAACAACAACAAGAACAAACAAACAAACAAAGAAACAAACAAAAACAGCACCCTACATATGGATCAGTTTGATTGATTTTAATGACATCTATGATACAAAATGGCATTTAAAATCTCTCAGGAATTTCCGACCGCCTCCTTGGATAAATTACCAAACACAAGCAAACAAAGAAAAACAACAGCAGCAACCAGAACACACACACACACACACACACACACACACACACACACACACACACACACACACACACACACACACACACACACACCACAACAACAGCAACACACACACACACACACACACACACACACCACACACACAACACACACACACACACACACACACACAAAAACAAAAAAACAAACAACAAACAACAACAGCAACAAACACAACACACACACACACACACACACACACACACACACACACACACACACACACACACACACACACACACACACACACACACACAAACGCAGGCAATAAATCATTCGTCAAACCTCCCCTACGACCCTCGCATCAGCAAATCCACCACCGGAACAACAACCACATCGTTCAGGTGAAAATCCACCGCCGGAACAACAACCACATCGTTCAGGTGAAAATCCTCCACCGGAACAACCACCACATCGTTCAGGTGAAAAATCCACCGCCGGAACAACAACCACATCGTTCAGGTGAAAATCCACCACCGGAACAACCACCACATCGTTCAGGTGAAAATCCACCACCGGAACCACCACCACATCGTTCAGGTGAAAATCCACCACCGGAACAACCACACATCGTTCAGGTGAAAATCCACCACCGGAACAACCACCACATCGTTCAGGTGAAAATCCACCACCGGAACAACCACCACATCGTTCAGGTGAAAATCCACCACCGGAACAACCACCACATCGTTCAGGTGAAAATCCACCACCGGAACAACCACCACATCGTTCAGGTGAAAATCCTCCACCGGAACAACCACCACATCGTTCAGGTGAAAATCCTCCACCGGAACAACCACCACATCGTTCAGGTGAAAAATCCACCGCCGGAACAACCACCACATCGTTCAGGTGAAAATCCTCCACAGGAACAACCACCACATAATTCCGGTAGAAATCACGCACCCAAAGGACAAGTACACGTATTGCTGCTGTCGCGAAGGTTCTCATGGTTATTAGCGTCACGGGTTTTGGAGACAAAGGACGTTGATAATTAGTGTTTTTAATTACCTTTTATGAAAATACAACAACAACAAAGAAAAAGAAAGTATCTGTTATGTCAAATGTATATGTGATGTATTACTGGCAGTGATGGTACGTAAAAACCACAGCCCCGGCCCGGTGAATATACTGAAAAGGGACAGTCTGCGTCAGAGAGAACTTCCTTAAACACGGTTAGGTATAAATATACATTTTGTCCTTTGTACAACTGTCTGCTGTCTCTTGAATTGATTGTCTGTCTGCCTAACTACTGTGGTTGACTTACAACTGTCCACTGTCTCTTGCATTTATTGTCTGTCTGTCTAACTACTGTGGTTGAGTCTCTTGAATTCATTGTCTGTCTAACTACTGTAGTTGAGTCTCTTCATTGTCTATCTGTCTAACTACTGTGGCTGAGTCTCTTGCACTGATTGTCTGTCTGTCTAACTACTGTGGTGGAGTCTCTTGCACTGATTGTCTGTCTGTCTAACTACTGTGGTTGAGTCTCTTGCACTGATTGTCTGTCTGTCTAACTACTGTGGTGGAGTCTCTTGCATTGATTGTCTGTCTGTCTAACTACTGTGGCTGAGTCTCTTGCACTGATTGTCTGTCTGTCTAACTACTGTGGTGGAGTCTCTTGCATTGATTGTCTGTCTAACTACTGTGGTGGAGTCTCTTGCATTGATTGTCTGTCTGTCTAACTACTGTGGCTGAGTCTCTTGCATTGATTGTCTGTCTAGCTACTGTGGCTGAGTCTTGCATTCATTGTCTGTCTAACTACTGTGGTTGAGTCTCTTGCACTGATTGTTTGTCTGTCTAACTACTGTGGTGGAGTGTCCTGCATTGATTGTCTGTCTGTCTAACTACTGTGGTGGAGTCTCTTGCACTGATTGTCTGTCTGTCTGCTGTGGTGGAATCCCTTGCATTGGTTGTCTGTCTAACTACTGTGGTTAAGTCTCTTGCATTGATTGTCTAACTACTGTGATGGAGTCTCTTGCACTGATTGTCTGTCTAACTACTGTGGTGGAGTCTCTTGCATTGATTGTCAGTCTAACTACTGTGGTGGAGTCTCTTGCACTGATTGTCTGTCTGTCTAACTACTGTGGTGGAATCCCTTGCATTGATTGTCTGTCTGTCTAACTACTGTGGTTAAGTCTCTTGCATTGATTGTCTGTCTAACTACTGTGGTGGAGTCTCTTGCATTGATTGTCTGTCTGTCTAACTACTGTGATGGAGTCTCTTGCATTGATTGTCTGTCTGTCTAACTACTGTGGCTGAGTCTCTTGCATTGATTGTCTGTCTGTCTAGCTACTGTGGTGGAGTCTCTTGCATTGATTGTCTGTCTAACTACTGTGGTGGAGTGTCCTGCATTGTCTGTCTAACGACTGTGGTTGACGCACAAGGAGAGACAAGACGTGTTTAGCGTACGGTAGACTGCGTGGGAGACCGATTTTAGATGTGTTTCACTTCAGGTCAAGATGGTACTACGCGCTCGGAGAAGCCCATATGTGCTCCGCCCCGTCTCTCAGATGTTTTCCCCAAGGTTGCCTTTGAAACGTTTGTTTACGTTTTGTTCACCACTGGGCAAGGTTCGACGGATAATTTCTTTTGAAGTGGAAGTCTTCTCGCCACA
>JABMCL010001189.1:277500-280000 GCA_018857735.1 Alviniconcha marisindica
CACCCACACATATTAACATGCCCACCCACACATATTAACATACCCACCCACACATATTAACATACCCACCTACACATATTGACATACCCACCCACACATATTAACATACCCACCCACACATCATACCCACCCACAAATATTGACATACCCATCCACACATATTAACATGCCCACCCACAAATATTGACATGCCCACCCACACATATTAACATACCCACCCACACATATTGACATGCCCACCCACACATATTGACATCCCACCCACACATATTAACATACCCACCCACACATATTAACATACCCACCCACACATATTAACATGCCCACCCAGCACATATTAACATACCCACCCACACATATTAACATACCCACCCACACATATTAACATGCCCACCCACACATATTAACATACCTACCCACACATATTAACATACCCACCCACACATATTAACATACCCACCCACACATATTAACATACCCACCCACACATATTAACATACCCACCCACACATATTAACATACCCACCCACACATATTAACATACCCACCCACACATATTAACATACCCACCCACACATATTAACATGCCCACCCAGCACATATTAACATACCCACCCACACATTTACATACCCACCCACACATATTAACATGCCCACCCACACATATTAACATACCACCCTCACTTATTAACATGCCCACCCACACATATTGACATACCCACCCACACATATTGACATACCACCCACACATATTAACATACCCACCCACACATATTAACATATCCACCCACACATATTAACATCCCACCCACACATTTTGACATACCCACCCACACATATTACATGCCCACCCAGCACATATTAACATACCCACCCACACATATTAACATACCCACCACACATATTGACATACCCACCCACACATATTAACTACCCACCCACACATATTAACATACCCACCCACACATATTGACATACCCACCCACACATATTAACATACCCACCCACACATATTAACATACCCACCCACACATATTGACATACCCACCCACACATATTACATCCCCCACCCCCCCACACATATTAACATACCCACCCACACATATTAACATGCCCACCCACACATATTGACATACCCACCCACACATATTAACATACCCACCCACACATATTAACATACCCACCCACACATATTAACATACCCACCCACACATATTGACATACCCACCCACACATATTAACATGCCCCACCCACACATTGACATACCCACCCACAAATATTGACATGCCCACCCACACATATTAACATACCCACCCACACATATTAACATACCCACCCACACATATTGACATACCCACCCACACATATTGACATACCCACCCACACATATTAACATACCCACCCACACATCATACCCACCCACACATATTAACATGCCCACCCACACATATTGACATGCCCACCCACACATATTGACATGCCCACCCACACATATTAACATACCCACCCACACATATTGACATACCCACCCACAAATATTGACATGCCCACCCACACATATTAACATACCCACCCACACATATTAACATACCCACCCACACATATTGACATACCCACCCACACATATTGACATACCCACCCACACATATTAACATACCCACCCACACATCATACCCACCCACACATATTAACATGCCCACCCACACATATTGACATACCCACCCACACATATTAACATGCCCACCCACACATATTAACATACCCACCCACACATATTAACATACCCACCACCCACACATATTGACATGCTCACCCACACATATTAACATGCCCACCCACACATATTAACATACCTACCCACACATATTAACATACCCACCCACAAATATTGACATGCCCACCCACACATATTAACATACCCACCCACACATATTAACATACCCACCCACAAATATTGACATGCCCACCCACACATATTAACATACCCACCCACACATATTAACATACCCACCCACACATATTAACATACCCACCCACACATATTGACATACCCACCCACACATATTAACATACCCACCCACCCACACATATTAACATACCCACCCACCCACACATATTGACATACCCACCCACACATATTAACATACCCACCCACACATATTAACATACCCACCCACACATATTAACATACCCACCCACACATATTGACATACCCACCCACACATATTAACATACCCACCCACACATATTAACATACCCACCCACACATATTAACATGTCCACCCACACATATTAACATGCCCACCCACACATATTAACATACCCACCCACACATATTAACATACCCACCCACACATATTGACATGCCCACCCACACATATTGACATACCCACCCACACATATTGACATGCCCACCCACACATATTGACATACCCACCCAGCACATATTGACATGCCCACCCAGCACATCAAAGCAAACTATACCACAGCGTTGTGGAA
>JABMCL010001189.1:285000-290000 GCA_018857735.1 Alviniconcha marisindica
ACAAGATCCAAACACTGGACACCAAACCAAAGGCTTACAAACACTGGACACCAAACCAAAGGCTTACAAACACTGGACACCAAAACAAAAGGCTTTCAAACACTGGACACCAAAACAAAAGGCTTCCAAATACTTGACACCAAAACAAAAAGCTTACAAACATTGGACACCAAAACAAAAGGCTTCCAAACACTTGACACCAAAACAAAAGGCTTACACACTGGACACCAAAACAAAAGGCTTACAAATACTGGACACCAAGACAAAAGGCTTCCAAATACTTGACACCTAAACAACACGTTTGTTGCTCAACCAAAAGCAGATAAGTATCCTACGTCTCATTTTTCACCGTTTAACTGTTGTTGCTTTGTAGGAGCTGTGTGAGAGTCGAGGTGGCCGTCCTGAGCTGTCCGTCCTAACGAGCCTTCTGGTTTCCGTGGACGTAAAGAATTATTGAACCGTGCTTCGGCATTGGTCACAACTTGTCCCTAATATGTCAATTGACATCTGAGGACATTAAGCATCACTTCATCATCATCATCATCAGCTAGAGAAAAAGGGCTTACCCCGAAGATTCGCAATTTGTGTTTTGTCCTATAAATAGCATTCTTTTGAACCTTTATGTGTCTGGATCTCCTGGAAATCTAATAACAAAACTAGCTGGTTATTGTTTGGTTGTTGTTGTTTTTGTAATGAAAAGTCATATATATGCGATCAACAATGAACATCAACAACAACGGTATGGCATTTAGGCTTGGCGGATGGCAGGTAAAAAAAAACTTGCTGGAGCGTGGAAGTCGTGTTCATAGTAAGTAACTAAGTAAGTAACTTGGTGTTTTACGCCCAGTCAACCATTAGGGTGATATCAGGGAGATTCGTGTTCATGCCGCGAGATGAACCAGGCAATGAACTGGAGGACCGCAGAAACTAGACGAGTTGTCTGGGTGAATCAGCGATGAATGAAAATGACTATGACCAAGGCGGCAGTCGCATCCAGGTCTGTATACGCATACAAAAAGGGGTGCTGGTCACACTTACAGACCGCACAGCTCTGTCTGTCTGTCTCTCTCTGTCTCTGCTTGTCTGTCTGTCTGTTTCTGGCATTCAAATTGAGATCCTCTGCAGTGCCGATCCCTCGATCACGTAACATCCTGGATTTCTTTAAGTGTGTTCCCCGTTTTATTATGCACACGTGTTTATGTGTGTGCGTGCGTGTTTCCAGGTTATGTGTTTGTGGTGCGTGTGTGTGTGTGCGTGTGTGTGTGTGTGTGTGTGTGGTGTGTGTGTGTGTGTGTGTGTGTGTGTGTGTGTGTGTGTGTGTGTGTGTCTGTGTGTCAGTATGTGTGCGTGTGTGTGTTGCTTTGGTTATTGTTAATATGGATAGCTATAAATATAGATAGAGATACTGATTTTGTGTATCCCTGTATTGCATTACTTCCCCGATTGCTCCCAGTTTGACACGGTAAACCATAATAAACCATTCATCTCTCTCTCTCTCTCTCTCTCTCTCTCTCTCTCTCTCCCCCCCCCCCCCCCCCCCCCACCCCACCCACACCCCTCTTTCTCTTTCTGACTCCTTTCTTCCCCTAAAGGCACCAGATGTTTTTGCAGACCCACCCATAGAACTCCGATGCCTCCGCTTCATTCTTCGGGTGGACAGCAAGTCAGGGTGGCTGCACTTATACAAAGATGGCTGACTGGGCCCTAATGACTCCCGTGGAGCCACTACCCAGTGTAAACATCGCCTCCATCCCGCAGCAGCCTGCCCGACCAGAGGCACAACGTATGTCCGCAGTCATGCAAAAAGAAGGAAAAGAGTAAGTGAATAACTTGGTGTTTTGCGCCCAATCAACTTGTACAGTTATATCAGGGCGAAGAAGAAGAAGAAGCAGAAGAAGAATACAGAAAGAAGAAGAAGAAGAAGAAGAAGAAGAAGAAGAAGAAGAAGAAGAAGAAATACAGAAAGAAGAAGAAGAAGAAGAAGAAGAAGAAGAAGAAGAAGAAGAAGAAGAAGAAGAAGAAGAAGAAACAGAAGAAAAAAAAGAAGAAAAGAAAAAAATAGAAGAAAAAGACGAAGAAGAAGAAACTAGAGAAGAGACAGAGAAAAAGCCAGAAGAGAAAAAGCCAGAAGAATAAAGAGATTGATTGACTGATTGATTGACTGATTGATTGACTGATTGAACTTTATTTCTCAACGGTGAAGATATTAGCACAAAGGCCGACTCACATATCTGCCGTTGCTACAAAATACTACTAATAACCAAGACATTCACAGCGAAGAAGTTGAAGAGGCAAACCACATCTCCGCATCTTTACGATTCCAGCCGATGCATGCACGACCACACTGTGGTTCCAGAGCCATTTCACTGGCGACAGATGATCAATGCGCTACCACTCGCCAGGCACAACACGTCACGAGTGACCGCAGCGGGGTCCAGTCGGCCAGAACTGATGACCAATCAGTAACCAGTCGCCGTAAACGTCACCGGTGCTCTCTGTGTTGGAAAGGAAGACCGGCTTTAAGCATTTACTGTAGTTTTAGGCGTCAGGGGTTTACAAAGAGAGAGAGAGAGAGAGAGAGAGAGAGAGAGAGAGAGAGAGAGAGAGAGAGAGAGAGAGAGAGAGAATTACAACAACAACAACAAAAAAGGAAAGAAAGAACGAAAGAAAGGAAAAAGAAGAAAACACATAAACAAATAAACCACCGCCACCACCACCACCACCACCACCAACACACACACACACCACACACACACACACACCACACACACACACACACACACACACACACACAAGAAGAAAACACCCCAAAGAAACCAAATAAAATAAAACGAGAAAAAATATGACCAATTCAATTTGTACTCCTTCAGTGGGGAACAGAGCGGACTGAACTGACACAGTGGCTGGGGGCAATGACCACTTTAGCAAACGCAAAAGATGACGAAACTGTGACACTCCAACACGTGCGTAATCGTCACACGCAAAAAAAAAAGACAAAAAAAACAAACAAAAAACATGAAAACGTGAGGAAACTGGCACTGGCCGGGCTAAAAAAAAAAATCAAAATCAACAAAAAAAAAAGAAAAAAAAAAGAAGATCTAAAAAGATACTTCTTTTATAGGCCCGAGAAAAAGGCACCTGCTTCTCTATCTCCCTGGTCAGACACTCAACGCAGCTGTACAGCTTTGAGGATTTTAAAGCAGCAGCCGCTAACTGTTCTGTCTGTCCGAGAATCAGTGGTGACAGAGTTTTTGTTTTGGTTGTTTGTTGTTCACTGGCCCACCAAACCTGTCATCATCATCATCATCATCATCTAGCCCTGATATAACCCGTTCTAAGTGGTTGATTCGGCTCAAAGCACCGACTAACTCATCATCATCATCATCATCAAACCCTGATATAACCCTATGTGGCTGACTGGGCTCAAAGCACCAACTATCATCATCATCACCACCACCACCACCACCATCATCATCATCATCATCATCATCATCATCATCATCATCATCATCTAACTAAAGCCCAATCATACACCCAAACTAACCATCATCATCATGCTCATCATCATCATCATCATCATCATCATCATCATCATCATCATCACCTGATATACCCTATGCTGACTGGGCTCAAGCACACTTCATCATCACACATCACCACCATCATCATCATCATCATCATCATCATCATCATCATCTAACCCTGATATAACCCTATGTGGCTGACTGGGCTCAAAGCACCAACTATCATCATCATCATCATCATCATCATCACCACCACCACCACCACCATCACCTGTCGTGCTGTTTCTAGAGTTGGAGCACACAGCCCATTACAGGAAACGAATGAAGACGAATTTACCGCCAGTAAGCCGCACAGGCTTGTTGATGTTGCCATCAATTTTGAGTTGTAGGCTGTCGTAGTTTTGTAGCTTGAATCAATCTTCTTCTTTTTAAACCAAAGAACAAGGAAACTAATAGATCTATCACAACACACTAACTCGCTCAGAGAGCAACAAATGAATAACGAATCTACGACTCGCCCACTGAGAAACATCCGTTTTGGCCAGAAGCAACCACACACACACACACACACACACATTCGCAACACTCTCTTTCTCAAACACACACACACTCTCTCTCTCTCTCTCAAACACACACACACTCTCTCTCTCTCTCTCTCTCTCTCTCTCTCTCTCTCTCTCTCTCTCTCTCTCAGACACACACACACACACACACACACACACACACACACACACTTCAAAATGTCCATTTATTATCATTATTACCTCATACCCGGGAACCGATGAACTGTGTGCCTTTTTCTGGATTCAGCGGGGGGCGTGAAATGTCGATCAATGAACCGTAGCTGATTCTAACTGACCGCTATCGCCGCCTTGTTACTTGTCATACAGCGGAACGCCGGTTCGTTTTCTCGTACTGCAAAAAACGGTGGTTCTGTTTTTTAAAAGGTCGCCTGTGACGGCAAATAGAAGGGTGGTATGATTCAGCTCTACATGGAGATTAAACCGCATCCACCTAGAATGATCTGCTCCTAGAATGATCTGCTCCTTCTCCAACCGTGGATTTGATATGAGCTGCACGGTTGACACGGCGCTGAAAACATCACCACCAATATATAAAGGGGACACGGCGCTGAAAACATCACCACCAATATATAAAGGGGACACGGCGCTGAAAACATCTTCACCAATATATAAAGGGGACACGGCGCTGAAAACATCACCACCAATATATAAAGAGGACACGGCGCTGAAATCGTCACCACCAATATATAGAGGACACGGCGCTGAAATCGTCATAGTTCAGGAGCTGTGTGAGAGTCGAGGTGGCCGTCCTGGGCTGTCCGTCCTAACGAGCCTTCTGGCTTCCGTGGACGTAAAGCTATATTGACTCTCACACAGCTCCTGAACCATGAAGACGCTGCGGTAGGTAGGTAGTGTTGCTTAATGTCCTCAGATGTCAGTAGACATATTAGGG
>JABMCL010001189.1:300000-305000 GCA_018857735.1 Alviniconcha marisindica
CAACAACAACAACAACAACAACAACAAAAAGAAGAAGAAAGATTTAATTGGCGCTCGAAATACGCAACACAAATGCAACAACAAAGACCTGAGTCGACTACGGAAACTCTCACCTGGCATGTGTGTAAATACAAAGTACGTAAACTTCACCAGAGGTACAATACCGCCCCCCTCCCCCCCCTTTCAAAAAAATGAGAGATTTTTTATTTTTTATTTTTTTAACAAATGGCGATGACGAAACTACCATACACTTGATTAAGACAAAAGAGACAATGTGTGCATAGCTTGGGCCGGCGCGGAGGCCTTTTTATGGCTAACAAAGAGACCAGAAAAAGATGAATCAACCGACGCTATTCATAGTCTCAGCGTGAAAAATTAATAGCTATTCTGTCTCTGTATCCGTTTCCCGCTTATGAAGAGCAGATGTCCTGAAAATGTGGAAAATGTTGACATTGTTGTATTTTGTCTCCATAAAAATGTTTCACTTGCAGCCTTCATTGTGTTTCGCTCCTGCAAATAGCTTTGCGTTTATTTCACTATTTCCGAAAGCTCTCGCTTGTACACAGTTAACCCCTTCACTGCCCCAGCCCTAAAGATTACCGGGCTGAAAGACGCACGGACGCGCCTGCAAACAGTATACTTTCCGGTCCTGTAACACATTTACCTTCAATGCTATGCGTTTTGATGAAAATCAAACAGTATATTTTCCGGTCCTGTAACACATTTACCTTCAATGCTATGCGTTTTGATGAAAATCAAACAGTATACTTTCCGGTCCTGTAACACATTTACCTTCAATGCTATGCGTTTTGATGAAAGTCAAACAGTATATTTTCCGGTCCTGTAACACATTTACCTTCAATGCTATGCGTTTTGATGAAAATCAAACAGCCTTCATTGGCTGTTCTTCCTGCAAATAGCTTTGCGTTTATTTCACTATTTCCGAAAGCTCGCTTGTACACAGTTACCCTTCACTGCCCCAGCTGCCTCAAACAGATTACCGGCCTGAAATACTTATGCTACGGACGCGCCTGCAAACAGTATGTTTCCGGTCCTGTAACACATTTACCTTCGATGCTGGATTTTTGATGAAAATCAAACAGTATACTTTCCGGTCCTGTAACACATTTACTTTCAGTGCTATGAGTTTTGATGAAAATCAAACAGTATACTTTCCGGTCCTATAACACCTTTACTTTCAGTGCTATGGTTTTGATGAAAAGTCAAACAGTATACTTTCCGGTCCTGTAACACTTTACCTTCAATGCTATGCGTTTTGATGAAAATCAAACAGTATACTTTCCGGTCCTGTAACACATTTACGTTCAATGCTATGCGTTTTGATGAAAATCAAACAGTATACTTTCCGGTCCTGTAACACATTTACCTTCAATGCTATGCGTTTTGATGAAAATCAAACAGTATACTTTCCGGTCCTATAACACCTTTACCTTCAAGTGCTATGGTTTTGATGAAAATCAAACAGTATACTTTCCGGTCCTGTAACATCTTACTTCAATGCTATGCTTTTGATGAAAATCAAACAGTATACTTTCCGGTCCTATAACACCTTTACTTTCAGTGCTATGAGTTTTGATGAAAATCAAACAGTATACTTTCCGGTCCTGTACACATTTACTTTCAATGCTGTGATTTTTGTATGAAAATCAAACAGTATATTTTCCGGTCCTGTAACACCTTTACTTTCAATGCTGCGATTTTTGATGAAAATCAAACATATATTTTTCGGTCCTGTAACACCTTTACTTTCAATGCTGTGATTTTTGATGAAAATCAAACAGTATATTTTCCGGTCCTGTAACACATTTACTTTCGATGCTGTGATTTTTGATGAAAATCAAACAGTATATTTTCCGGTCCTGTAGCACATTTACTTTCAGTGCTATGAGTTTTGATGAAAATCCTTCACATGACAGTATGAAAAAGAAGACAAAAAGGCTTACAGGTTTAAATTTTGAACTTTTATTGGTCGTTTTCATGTGACGCCATGGCAGTGAAAGAGTTAAACGTGGCCGTGGGCACACTGTGTAACGGTAGAAAAAAGAAAAGAAAAAAAGAAAAAAAATCTCCGACCATTACCGCCTTCCATACCTGAAGCATATTTACTAGCCTGTGGGCGGCTATGCAGCTTGCCTGCTATTTTTAGTGTGATTCGATCGCCAGCTGTGCTTGTTCTTCTGTGTGATACAGGCCACGAAATTGCTACCTCGATTTTGTCGACAGAATAATAGAATCGTGAATGGCTGTGATGACTGAATGAGACAATAGTGCTGCGGGCGGAAAGTGTTCGTGAGGACGATGAATGCTGTATCGTTTTGTGGTGTATTCTGTGCACACCCTGTCTTGTTTTACGTTGGTGTGTCAGGCCTGGCTGTGATGAAACAAAAAGAAAAACAAACAAACAATAGCAACAAGACGAGCTACACGCATACCACATGCCGCACACATACAGACAGGCATGGACATACACAGACAGACGCGCGCGCGCGCGCGCGTGCGCGCACACACACACACACACACACACACACACCACACACACACACACACACACACACACACACACAACACACACACACACACAAACCCCACACACACACACACAAGAGGAAACATACAGCACACAATCATGCATGCACACACACACACACACACACACACACACACACACACACACACACACACACACACACACACACACACACACACACACACACACACACACACACACACCACACACACATACACACACACACACATACATACATACACACCCACGCTGACTCACACACACACACGCTGACTCACACACACACGCTGACTGAAACACACACACACACACACACACACACACACACACACACACACACACACACACACACACACACACACACAATCATGCATATAAACACACACATGTGCACGCGCGCGTACACAGGTAAATGTAGGCACACAGGGATAAACACGCATATCCACACACACACACTCACACACACTGATCGGGCCTTGTGAACTTTGTCAGTATGACCAGGACAACCCGGTGGAGTCGAGGGACTGGACCTAATGGCAAATCCATACCAGTCACCCGGGACTGACACCGGCCAGAGAAAGCACTGACAGCGGCGCCTACTCACTGAAACCCACGACACACCGTAGCGGAGCGTGTGCTACTAATGCACGCGCTTTTCTATGTCAAGCTGTGGCGCACGTGCGTTACGTGCGTAAGTGGCGGGTCACGTGGCCTGTGTGTTGTGTGTGTGTGGAAAGCGTGTGGGTCGTGTGTGTGTTGTGTGTGTGTGTGGTGTGTGGGTGTTGTGTGTGTGTGGTGTGTGTGTGTGTGTGTGTGTGTGTGTGTGTGTGTGGTGTGTGTGTGTGTGTGTGTGTGTGCTTGTTTCTGGTCGTGTCTGTGTGGATGTATCGCAGGCGGAGCGTGTGCCCCCACTGATAACACACACACACACACCACACACAACACACACACACACACACACACCAGAAACACACACACACACACACACACACACCACACACACCAGCACACACACACACACACACACACAACACAAATGCACATACACACACTACGCACGCACACTCATGCATAAACACACACTCACACACGCACTCACACACGCACTCACACACACGCACACACCATCAAAACACACACCACACACAACAACCACACACACACACCACACACACACACACACAACACACACACACACACACACACACACACACACACACACACACACACCACACCACACACACACCCACACACACACACACACACACACACACACGCTTCAAGGGGTAAAACACACAAGTCATGCTTACTATTACACACACACACACACACACACACACACACACACACACACACCACACACCACACACACACACACACACAGACACACACACACACACACACACACACACACACACACACACACACACACACAGTACACACCACACCGCACGTGGCACACACACACCACACACACACCACACACACACACACACACACACACACACAGACACACACACACACACACACACACACACACACACACACACACACACACACCACACACACACACACACACACACAGACACGACCCCCATGACTAGGTGAACACACAATACTCTACACACACACACACACACACACACACAACACACCACACACACCACACACACACACACACACACACACACACACACACACACACACACACACACACACACACACAACACACACACACACACACACACACAGTGACACACACACCGCAGTGGCACACACACACACACACACACACACACACACACACACACACACCACACACACACACACACACACACACACACACACACACACACACACACACACACACACACTACTTTCACCCTTTTCTCCCCCCGAAGCAGTCCACAGGAACAGTAAAGCACTGCGCTCTCACAGACAATAAAACGAAATACGAGAACAAAATGATGTCTTCGCAAATCATCGGTCTTTCTACACGCCAAAAATATGCACATTCTGACCATGCTGGCGCACCATACAGCAGCTGCAGCAGCAAGTAGGAACCACCGCGTACTCGCCGCAGCGCAATAAACAGCAGCACGCGCGTGTCAGAGAGAAACAGTTCGCGCGCTCGTGAGGGGTATAGACAGAGAAATAGATCTGAGTTCACAGAGCTGACTGGAGGAGTATACGCATACGTACTGGGGTGAGATCATAGTTTCAAACCGTAGGCTACTACGTACAGAGACTGAAGATGCGCATTTACCTATAACGTCAGTGTTGCTGCTTTGTTGTTTCTCGATGACGAGCTACTACACGGATGAACTAGTGACGTGTGTGGTCAAAGGACACGGATGAACTAGTGACGTGTGTGGGCAAAGGACACTTCAGTCAGTGCCTTTGAAACCATCGCTCTCTATCGTTTAGGACTGCGTTCTGTTCCCGCACCAGA
>JABMCL010001131.1:0-57500 GCA_018857735.1 Alviniconcha marisindica
CGATTTGATGTATTTTTCTTTCATCTCTGCCTGCCTGCCTGCTCTGCCTGCCTGCCTGTCTCTCTCTCTTTTCCTCTCTCTCTCTCTCTCTCTCTCTCTCTCTCTCTCTCTCTCTCTTCCTCTCTCTCTCTCTCTTCTTCTGCTTCTTCTTATCTAACTTAATGCACAGTGTATAGATCTATGTCCACCACCACACATTAACAAAATTTATAAAAGAAAGAAAGAAAGAAAGAAAGAAAGAAAGAAAGAAAAGACGGTTGGTTTGTTCGTTAAATTTGTTCAACGCAGAGTTGTTTCCGAAGAGGTACTGGCGAGGACCGAGATGGGGGAAGGTGTGTGTGGGAAGAGGGATCGAGACTATATATGCCTAACGCATTACGACTGGCAGAGACGAGAGCCGTATTAGTGTTTCATTAATTGTCGGGGACAAAGTCACAGGACGGTGTCCATGCACAGACCACACCTTGTGAGGAGAGAGGAACGCCGAAGGAGAGTCGAGCCGAGGTCCTTCTGCTTACCAGCCTAACGCCTTTCCGTTAGGCGTACATACAAGCCGGCGCACAAATGAAAGATTGGGTGCAATCCCGTTTTTATTCCGGCGAAAAAATTCGGCCGATATATTCTTCGTATGAAAAGAGATCGCACAAAGGGAGAGGGTTTAGCTTTGACAAGTGGCGGACTGCCTAATAAACCGTGCTTTCATCCGGCAATATATGCCACAAAATCAGTTTTGTCTGTTCAAAGCTGAACCTTTTTTCCCGTACGTTCGCCTCTTTTGTGCGACATTTGCTTATGATTTTTGTACAAGGTACACATGGTTGGATTGCTTTTGGTCTGTTTGTTAGATTGATTTGTACTGCCCCCCCTTTGTATTTGGATGTGTAAATTTGACACAGTTCAGTTCAAGATGGTATCTATGCGCTCGGAAAAGCCCATAATTATGCTCTCCACCCCGTCTCAGAAGTTTCCCCAACGTTGCCTTTGAAACAGTTCCAATGTTCGTCTGATTGACGATGGCCCTCTCTCGTCCTTTCAAGGAAGATCGTCTAGCACTTCTTCTTTCCATGCCCCTCACCTCCAGGCCATCGATGGCGTGATGTCCAGATCTCAGCCATCTAGTTAGTGTAATTGGCGCTTTTTCGGAGGTTGGGGATGTAGATCAGTTGGGATGTAGATCAGTTCGGATGAAGATCAGTTGGGATGAGCGTCGATTCCGGCCAGAGTCAACTTTTTCAGTGCAGACTCTCTTCTGCTGTTCAGTACAGCCCACGTGTGTAATCGCTAGAAGTTTAGATTGCTGTGTCCAAGTTCAAGGTCACAGTGAGGGTTCGAACCTCAGTAAACGTTTGTCCATCCGTTACCTTTGGGACGGGTGAACTCTGTGCTGCTAATCCTGGTATGTTGGTACATCGTCACTACATTTAGTGCCATGCAAAAAGAAAAGAAAGAAAGAAAAAAAAAGGGGGGGGTGCGGGAGGGGGGAGGGGAGAAAGAAAGAAACAAACAAACAAAGAAAAAGAAAAGAGAAAAGATCAGTTTGCTGTCTTCAAGGCCAGCTTCTCAGAGATCACCCTCCCCCCCCTCCCCACCACCTAGACGCAAAAATGTGACCCACTTCTTCTCAACTACTGAATCTGTTTGCCCGAAATTTCGATTTTGGTGTATCGTATCGTTATCAGAAGAAGGAAGAAGAGAGAGAAAACAGACACACAAAACCCCACCACACTGACATGTGAAGAGTCTGGTTGTTATCGACAAGGTCAGGATTGCTGTGCTCATGTTAACGAGTGTTTCCCGTCACATATCTTCTATGACAAAAGTTTTTTGTTGTTGTGTGTGTGTTGCTCTTGCTGCTGCTGCTGCTTGTTTTGTTTTATTTTTTTAACCAAGTTGCATATGCTGGTACATACATCAGTAGTAGTAGTGTGTCCGGCAAAAAGTTTCTTCCGTAAGTATCTGCTGAAGTCGTGTGTGTGTGTGGGGAAGAGAGGCTCGTGATGTGCACGTGTATCACTACAGACAGAATGAGATGTGAAGAGTCCGGTCGCTGTTAATTGAGGTCAAGGTCATAGGGTTTGAATCAAAAAGTAAAATGTTTGTCCGTCACATATCTTTTGAACCGTTGAACCTTTCGTGAGTGGTCTATGCTTAAAATGTCATTGGCAAACGGAGTGTCATATGAAAATATACCCCCCGTTCCCCCCACACACACACACATACACACACACACACACGCACACACACACACACACACATATATATATATATATATAAAAACTGATAAAAATCAACACAAAAAAACAAAACAAGTTGGCATAAAAGTTCCCAAATTTTCGGCTGACGCCTTCCTCGGTGGTTTATTCTTAACCAATATATATATATATATATATATATATATATATAAGAGAGAGAGAGAGAGAGAGAGAGAGAGAGAGAGAGAGAGAGAGAGATCCTGGACTGTGGATCCTGGACTGTCGGTTCCTCTGCGGGTCGACCAACTTGAAATGAATCAGACGAAACAAACCGTTATCCCAACCCTAATCCCAACACAGGCCTACCCCGAAGCATGACATGCGGTGTTGCAATTCCCTATGAATGGGGAATGGGGGGGAGGGGGGGGGGGGGTAAATAGAGAGAGGCCGAGCCAGATTTTTTTTAAATCTTTTTTTTAAAATCTTCTTCTTTTTTTTCTTTTTTTAATCCGGCGCCCACCCATTTCGGGTGGGTTTTGTTTGGTTTTTTGTTTGTGTGTTTTTTGTTTGTTATTTTAACCCGCCGCCCGCCCACCCAGCTCCACCACCATGCAGATAGCTCCGCCAACACTTTGACAAGCGGAGTAAACAACACGCGTGTTCCGGCAACTCGCGCTTCGACCTGCACAGACCCAAGGCCGCCCCACGCTCCGAGCATCGATTTCAAAGCCGTCGCAGACCAGTGCTCGGAGTTGGCTAGGGCGCCTGTGGTCATTGTTTTCGGAAACAGCACGGTCACACGTGCCTTGTTATACGTTCGTTCGTTTTTTTGTTTGTTTGTTAGCATATTAGGGGAAAATTGTTATATAGTAAATAAACATGGTGCTTAACGTCCACGGAAACCACAAGGCTTATCAGGGACGGGGAGGAGGGGGGAAGGGGGTATGGATGTGGGGGTTGGGGGGGGGGGGATTGTATACCTTTCGCTACAGTCACCACCAGAATGTTTCCTGCATTAAGGTGGGCAGCAGTTAGAGCCATTTTAATGTTTCATAATTGTGAGGGACAAAGTCGCAAGACAATGTCCACAGACCACAACCTTTGAAGTGAAAGGAGAGCCCAAGCAGATTCGAACCGAGGTCCCTCTGCTTACCACCAGCCTACCGCCTTACCGCTAGGCCAAACCGGCTCACAATTGTTACATTACTACACTGGTCCCTTTAACAGCCCGCAGACGTGTCTAAGGAGGTGTGTCTGTACGCAGGCGCTGACTGGCTAAAGCATCTGTCGGTTTGAGGGTGGCGAGAGGTCAGCAGAAATCAGCTGATTACCAAGCGTCATTGCCAGTGACTAACAGTTTCTTTTTTAAGGCCGCCCTGGTTTTGTCAGACAAATAGTGTGACTTAAAGGGGACTCGAACCGATGATTCATCACATAGTTCAGGAGCTGTGTGAGAGTCGAGGTGGACGTCCTGGACTGTCCGTCCTAACGAGCCTTCTGGTTTCCGTGGACGTAAAGATTTATTGCACCGTGCTTCGGCATTGGTCACAACTTGTCCCTAATATGTCAACTGACATCTGAGGACATAAAGCAACACTTCATCATCAGACAAATACATAATTATGATGTACACCGAGCAGTCCCCCTTTTCGTCGCAAACTCACACTTTACTGTGCGTGTCCTGCGAAACCGGTACGCATCTCTCTCTCTCTCTCTCTCTCTCTCTCTCTCTCTCTCTCTCTCTCTCTCTCTCTCTGTCTGTCTGTCTGTCTCTCTGTCTCTGTGTCTGTCTATATGTCTGTCTCTCTCTGTATGTCTCTCTCTCTCTCTCTGTCTCTCTCTTTGTGCGCGCGCGTGTACTGTCTTTGCGAGCTTGAGAGCTTTATGGAATCGAGGAATATGCTTAGATCACGATTTTACCACGCTGTGCCTTGGTTCGAAATCAGTGGTCACGGCTTTGGGTTTCGGTAAGGGGTGGGGGGGGGGGGGGGGGGGGGTACTGTCAGAATTTATACTAGAATAATTATTGGCCAGATCTCGTCACTGAACCAGGCGGGGGCCCAGCGGAGCGCAGCGCAGCGCACGCATTGCCAGGGCAAACAAGAGCCCGGGTCTTTCGCAGCCCGCCCATGCCGCTTAGTAGGTACACAAAGAAGGAGAGAAAAGAGAAATCCCGAAGGCAAACGACAACCAGGAGCTAGCTGCATGAGCCCTGCTTGCTTTAGCCTCGTAGCCGGCAAATGAAATTTGCTGGCCAGGTTCGTCAATACCTGTACATGCAAATAACCCCGCCGTCGAGATCCTCTCCATATGCAGCTAGACTTGTCACGGTGGCTCCTTGTAGGGGGGGGGGGGGGGGTACAGCTGCTTGGTACCCGTGTGTGGACACGACCGAACGTGAGAGCCCTCTTCGTCAGGCGAGAGTGCCACACAAGTTTTCCCCGGACTTCGCTCGGGTCTCCATGGTATATAGTTACACACTGACACGCGCTGCAGGTACGCGTACTGTGTATTAGGGCATATAGCTACTACCACTTGTGCTCTTTCCCGACGAGGTACCAATCGCCACCCTCCTCCCCACCCACCACCCACCTCACCTCACCTCACCTCATTGCTAGGTGACGTTTACCTCCAAGGTAGAAGAGAATCGTTTATTCCCGTGCATTACGGGTGAGCTTTATTTATGTACTGCTACCTCTCGACATCGACTCGTAGACTTGTGAAACGCCGCTGAGGTGTCGCCGGAGAGGTACTGGCGGGGACCGAGATCCCAGGAGGTTTGGGGGGTAGGGGTGAATGGGGGGGGGGGGGGGGCTGTGTGACACTGCACTGTCACCGCCAGAATTAATTTGCAGTAGTAGGCGCCGTTTTAACGTTTCTTTCAGTCATTGTGAGGCGCAGTCAGAAGACGAGTACTCGTCCGTAGACCTCAACTTTTGAACTCGAAAAAACTTTAAAGGAGAGCCGAAGCCGAGGAATCGAACCGACGTTCAGTGTCCGCTTACTGGCCTAAAACCGTACCTACCTAACCGCTAGGCCAAACCGACGCTCAGTGTCCGCTTACTGGCCTAAAACCGTACCTACCTAACCGCTAGGCCAAACCGACGCTCAGTGTCCGCTTACTGGCCTAAAACCGTACCTACCTAACCGCTAGGCCAAACCGACGCTCAGTGCCCGCTTACTGGCCTAAAACCGTACCTGCCTAACCGCTAGGCCAAACCGACGCTCAGTGCCCGCTTACTGGCCTAAAACCGTACCTGCCTAACCGCTAAGCCAAACCGACGCTCAGTGCCCGCTTACTGGCAAAACCGTACTGCCTAACCGCTAAGCCAAACCGAGCTCAGTGTCGCTTACGGCCTAAAACCGTACCTGCCTAACCGCTAGGCCAAACCGACGCTCAGTGTCCGCTTACTGGCCTAAAACCGTACTGCCTAACCGCTAAGCCAAACCGAGTCAGTGTCCGCTTACTGGCCTAAAACCGTACCTGCCTAAGTAGGCCACAAGGCAGTTAGACCACACCGACCAACGACGCTCAGTGTCCGCTTACTGGCCTAAAACCGTACCTGCCTAACCGCTAAGCCAAACCGACGCTCAGTGTCCGCTTACTGGCCTAAAACCGTACCTGCCTAACCGCTAAGCCAAACCGATGCTCAGTGTCCGCTTACTGGCCTAAAACCGTACCTACCTAACCGCTAGGCCAAACCGATGCTCAGTGTCCGCTTACTGGCCTAAAACCGTACCTGCCTAACCGCTAGGCCAAACCGGCTTGCTGCCACCTCCCACACTCATCCTTTTATCTCTTTTTATTTATTTAGCCAGATGAGCGAAAAATAAAAAATATTGACTAGAGCTCTCCCGGACCCAGCGGTACCTTGCATTATTAAAGAGGGCGGTAGCACTCCAGTCGCCCAAACTGGTTCCATCCCAACTGTAGATTGTCGCTTTTTATTTTTATTTTTTATTTTTGTCGCTGCTAACCCCCTTCCCCTTATATGCATGGAGAAGAAACCCCACCCCTTTATATATATATATAATATATAATGGGAAGAAAAGGGGGGGGGGGGGGGGGGGGGCAGGGGGCAGGGCAGCAACAGTCTCTAGAGTTGGGATGGAACCAACGCTGGTTTACACTTTACTATATATAACAGTCGATTACAATTATCTCAAAATAATGGTCAATATGTCTTTCGTGCTGCTTTCAAGGGCTTGCTTGCGTCAAAAGCGGTACATAGTTACAATTATGTGCGAGAGATAATTACAATTACGTGCGAATTACAGTTATGTGCGAGAGATAAATACAATTACTATGTACGAGAGATAATTGCAATGACGTGCTTTGGACGGTAGTAATTCGGCCCATTTAATTCCCACTGCCGCCATAGTATTGCTCGCCTTTTCGCTTCACTGTTTTTTTCCGGATGCGTCGCTCATGAAACCGGAAGACTCGTTAAACCCGTTGTTCAGTCCAGGCGTAATTCTTTCTTCAGTGTCTGGGTCAGGAAACTCGTGAATATCTCAGACATGCGCAGCTGGTGTCGAACACGGCGCTTTGGAAGTGTTCAGTCTAAATCCATATTGTTTGACGATCCGATTTGCACTGCCGACGGTTGCTCGGTCCGGCTATAACAATAATTGCGAGCACAGTCGGCACGCCGGTGCTGGTATGAAGTCACATCGAGCAATAAACACCGTGAACGAAGTCATGAATAAAACATAGTCTGGTTCCCAGGCCCTCAAGTTTGGCTGCGGCTGTGGCTGCTTTCACGAGCACTGTTTAACTCGTTGGGAAGGTGTTTTGAGGGGTGCGGGGTGTGAGGGTGGGGGCGGGGGGGCTGGGGCCTGGAGGAAGAGGGGGTTACGGGGAGGGGGGGGGGGGATAGTCACGGTGCAGTGAACAAAGCGAAAGGCTTCACAAGCTCTCCACTGTCTTTTTCATGTGCCGGTCATACGTTACACGTTCTTATATGTCTCGCTCGATCGCTGAGAGATCGATAGGCGTTTTGACGTTTCACAAACTTACTGCACACTCACACAGACGCACGCACGAGATATTACAGAGACAGTTGACTTGGCATTAAAAACCAGTTACTCACTTTATCCCCCCTCCCCCCTCCACCCCCCTCAGATTTTAAGATTAGGAAAACTGTCTGAAATCTTAATCCTTGTGTAATAAAGTGCTGAGTTTCTCCTCTCTCTCTCTCTCTGCCCCTCTCTCTCTGCCCCCCTCTCTCTGCCCCCCCCCTCCCCCCCCCCCCCCCCCCCCCCCTCCCCTGTCTCACTCTCCACGCCCCCTTCCCCCTTCTACCGTGTCGAACGCTCTATTTCCCAATACACTTTCTGAAAGCGGCATTTAGTGACTGTCGGAGCGCCTTTCTCTGACTATTCGTGTTAATCTTTTTGCCTCGCTGGCGTTGTTGACTTTGTTGTTGACCTCACGACCCTCACATAAGGGTAAACCAGAAGAGTTAACGGACCTTGCCCTCAGACGCGAAAAAGCCTTAGTCATAATAGATCAGTACGAGGCAGCGTTCCTTTCCGAAGACCTGCGTGCCTTTTTAGCTGCCTCAGTCTCCCCAACTTCTGACATAGTTCAGGAGCTGTGTGAGAGTCGAGGTGCTCGTCCTGAGCTGTCCGTCCTAACGAGCCTTCCGGTTTCCGTGGACGTAAAGAATCATTGAGCCACGCTTCGGCATTGGTCACAACTTGTCCCTGATATGTCAACTGACATATGAGGACATTAAGCATCACTTCATCACCAACTTCTGAACTCATCGTCGTTATCCTCCGCTTCCCCGATCACCGCGTTCAGACGGAAACACCAGCTCCTTTCACAAATGCTGCCGCAAACTCCAAGCACTGGTTTACGACATCGCGCCGGAAGGCGATGCTCGGAGTGTGATGCTGCCGTTCTCCACGCACAGCTTCTCCGGCCGTCCTCTGTGCTGGATGAGATATGCTTTCTGGTCATTGGGGTGGTGTTGCAGGGGCACATTTAATACCCACTGTCCTACCTTCATCCTGTCCATTCACTGTCTTCTCTTCTTCTTTTTTTTCTTTTCCACCGCGGCAGTTTTGGCTATGGCAGTTTCAGTGTAGGCCCGCGGATTAAAATAGGTCATCCTTCTCACAGTCACAAAAGATATGAGCAGGTTCCCGTGGTGAATGCCTACGGAATGTAAATTTATGGGTACCAAAAGATGTTTTATTGCGCGTTGGCAGATGGATAGATTTTGTTGTTGTTGTTACTTGTTTTAGTTTCTGTTTTCACGTCAGTTGGGGTGAATGCCTGCGGAATGTAAATGGGTATCAAAAGGCGTTTTATTGCGCGTTGGTAGATGGACAGATGTTTTCCCCACGTTGTAACAGCGAATTAGACAGACTTGCGATTTAGTGAATTACGTTTTGAACTGGTGTAAAATCATTTTGAACGTGTAATTCAGTCCTGAGGTGACCGTATTATGCGCCGGTTGGCGGGACTTTAAAGTTAATATTATTATTCATGGCTTTTATATAGCTGTATTCTCTGCTCTCGAGCAGACTCACTGCGCACATGTTGCATGTGATTCTGAATGAGTGACTGTATCCTTTTGCAGCGCGTATTTTTAATATCCACGGAAGTGGTGTACTGATAGCACTCTTTGGTTGTTGCATGGCTGGTGCCACGTGAAACTGCTGCCGTCTCGGCGGACGTTCTGTGTATACATTTACACACCATTAAACCATGCACCAGTTTACAGTGTCACTTCATTCAAAGCCACATAGGTAGGGTGTATATGTGTTTAGCTGTAACCTGCCACCTGCACTTTTGGCGGAATGACCGGGATCTTTTACGTGCTACTGCGGTAACACGGGCGTGGAACGGATGCCGAAATAAGAGTCAGCACAGAAAGTTGACTCTGGAGAGGAAAATTCTCCCGCCGCTTCTGCCGGGACTCGAACCCGGGACCTTTCGATCACGAATCTGACGCTTTAACCACTGGGCTATCCCCGCTCCCCAAGAACTAATAATCTAACCTCGCCACAGCATCCGGGCGTTCGGTCCCCGCCTGTACTTCTGTCGTGATGATTTTGGCTTTTGATAAGTGTAACGAAGTTAAGGTTCGTTTGTATTTATTTCGAAATCTATAGTATAAATATGCTTCTCTATGTTTCCTCTTAGTATTTATTGCCATTTGAATGTATTGCCGTCCGTTCCTTTGTGCGTGCTTGTGTTGGACTCCTCCGACCCCTACCCTCTGCCAGTTAGGGTCGTACCCACTTTTACTGGCGGTGGGGGAAGGGTGGGGATGAGGGTTGGGGGAGGGGGGGGGGGGGTATTGTGCTGTTTCTCTTTTTCCCTCTTTTTGTAGTGTGTGTGTATGTGTGTGTGTGTGTGTGTGTGTGTGTGTGTGTGTGTGTGTGTGTGTGTGAGAGAGAGAGAGAGAGAGAGAGAGAGAGAGAGAGAGAGAGTGTGTGTGTGTGAGAGAGAGAGAGAGAGAGGGAGAGAGAGTGTGTGTGTGTGTGTGTGTGTGTGTGTGTGTGGTGGAGCGAGGGAGGGAGGGTGTCTGTTCAGAGGTCACTCTTGCTATAGACTGAGAACAAAAACAAAACAAAACAACGAGCACGCTCGATCGTACTTCTAACTTGCCTTTCGAGTGCAAGCGAGTACGTGCATGCTCTGGCTGTCGCTCTGCGTCATCGACACTGCGCCGTTCCCTCACGAGTCCCACAGCGTTGGGGCGGCGCCTTCTTTGAAAGGGGATTATAGCACTCGCCAGGACCCGGCTCTCCTGGCCGTCACTGAAGTCAGTCCACTACCTCAGTCAGTCCGATGCGCGGATGATAAAAACGGGCCGCTGGGGGTGGGGGTAGGGGTGAGGGGGGTGGGGGGGGGGGGGTTGAGGGGGGCAGAAGTGGCTCCCCGGGACGGGTTGGAGATGAAGTGGCTCTGATAAAGGCCTAGGATCGACCCATGGGGCGGGGGCGGGGGAGGGGGTTGTAGCTGCATGACTTCATTGTGGACCTACAGGTACTTGCTGTTAGGGGTACGTGTTGTTTGTTGTCAGCGTTGCTCAGCTCACAGCCAGCTCACAGGGGATTTTTTTATATATATAGATTTTATTTTTTTAAATATTATTCCTGCCTCGCCCTCCCCCCTTAACCTTTTCAGCGCCGACACTTCTGGAATGCGGCAGCTTCCCACCCCCCCCCCCCACCCCACCCCAGGCCCCCCTCTATCAGTGATTCTGGGACCAAAATGTACAGTCGCTATCTTTCAAATGTCAGCATAACATCCTTATTATTTTCAGAACCAATTCTTTTTGCAGTTTATTTTGCAAAAGTGAAGTAAAACGGTTCAGGTTTTCATTAAGTGTTTTTGTACCTCGTATTACCAGTTCTTAGAAATAGTCCCCTGATTTGGTCACGGCATCCTGACGTGGGTGGGAGGCTTGGTGGGCACAGTATTGTGACGTAGGCACCATAAGGGTTAAAGTGTTGAAGTTGGGCAGTCATAGGAAAAAGCATGAGAAGCACCTGGCTTACCCGTCCCTAATAAGCCTTATGGTTTCTGTGGACGTTAAGCACTATGTTTACTTGCTTACTAGAACCTGGAGGTTTGTTCACCCAGTATTGGATGGGAATGTAGCATGTGCAGCTGTCCATGCATAATATTATCGTCTGGCATACACAAGTGTGTATACCCACTCACTGCACTAGCTCTGTCACCAGGGACTTCAGTAATGGAGTTTGTTCAAACTAGCATTGGTTCACCCTATATCCTTTCTTCTTGGAGTTTGTCATATGTCATGAAGACTGCTATTATATGTGCTGAAAATAATCCTGGCATGGCAGCAATCTTAATGTAACACTTTGTTTTAGCGCCAGTGTTTGAGTGGTGTCACTGAGTAAGGCAGACACTCAACAGTGCTTGACAGACAGTACGTAATAGTTAACATTTCTCCAAGAGAGGTGGAAGTGTTAACCTAATTTAACCTAGTTTATATAATAATGATATATTATTTGTCGCACCCCATCTCATAAGAGGCTGTAGTGCTTACTGGGGCCTGCAAATGTGTGTTCATCACACACACACATGAGTGCACGCACGCACACACACACACACACACACACACACACACACACACACACACACACACACACACACACACACACACACACATGCACGCATACACACACACACACACACACACACACACACACACACACACACACACACACACACACACACACACACACACACACACACACACACACACACACACATGAGTGCACACACACACACACACACACACACACACACACACATATGAGTGCAAACACACACACACACACACACACAATCGCATGCTTAATACACATCCCCCACACCACTGCACCCCATACCTGTGGTATGCTGATGGTGATTCCAGGTGATGTCATGGTAACTGATTGATTGTCTATTGTCATGCTGTTGATTTAGATTACAATCCTTATCCTGCTGACGGTAACTGCTCTTCTTGTGTGCAGAGGCATGGCAAAGAGGGTCACAATAAGCACTTTGTCTCCACTTTCCACATACTGTTTTCGCTACGCATTTGAACAGAAGGGACTGAGTACTGAATGGAGTCCTGAGGTGACTGTGACTACCACAAGTGAGTGTGCTGTGTTTGATTTATTGATTGATTTATTGATTTTTCTCCCAGTGTATTGCCCTGATATAACCATAATGGTTGAATGGGTGTAAAACACCAGCGTACTTACTTACTTACTTCTCCCAGTGTTGTGTGCATGGATGTACATAGCATTTTGGAAGATTAATTGTAAAATCTGATTCTTAATTGTGGTAGGAATTTCTGGTTGTTGAAATTTTGGTCTGTTGCGCCATTTTAAGAATGTGCTTAAAGTATATTTACACAGTACTGTAATTTTTCAGATATATTTCATTCTAAAAAAAATCTCATTTTTTTATGTATAGATACATTTTGACACTGTGTGTGTGTGTGTGTGTGTGTGTGTGTGTGTGTGTGTGTGTGTGTTGTGTCTGCATGTGTTCATGCATGCACACAGTGTGTGCACATGTGTGTGTGAGTTTGTGTGTGCATCTGCATGTGCATAACTGTATCAGTTCAGATAGTGGGATGAGTCTTGAAAGTAAAATGTATCCACATTTGTCCTGAAGGTACTATGTATATTCATATTTGTGCTGAAAGCAAAATATATCCATATTTGCCCTGAAAGTAAAATGCATCCATATTAAAATTTTGTCCTTACAGTAAAATGCATCCACATTTGTCCTTACAGTAAAATGCATCCACATTTGTCCTGAAAGTAAAATGTATCATATTTGTTCCGAAAGTAAAATGTATCACATTTGTCCTGAAAGTAAAATGTATCATATTTGTCCTGAAAGTAAAATGTATCATATTTGTCCTGAAAGTAAAATGTGTCCACATTGGTGCTGCCTTTGACAGGAGAGCCCCTCTATGCAGAAAATCTGCACATGGCTATCAAGAAACAAGACTTGAATGAGTTGGAAGCAGTTTTAAAAAGCGGGTATGTATCCAGTGCCACTTAGCCCTTTGCATGCAAACTTTTGAAAAAGGATTCACATCTTGTTGCGTGTACATGCTGTCATTCCTACAAGTACCACCTAGTTTTGGACAGACCCACAAGCAAGGAAGGGAGGGAACTGGAGATTATAATTGCTACTGTGTGTTTTACATGTAATGGAGTTTGTAACTTATCTGATTGGTTTTTGCGTGACAGGAAACCAAAAGGCATTTTGGATCAGGTCACAATTGGAGACCACAGCATTAACTACCGACGGACACAACAGGTTTGTTACTATCATCGATATATTTCTCAAAGGCCCCACACCACAAACACATATATATATATAGAGAATTGTGGTGCTCGCGGTGGTTTGGGGGGGACTGCATGCTTTATGCAGCTTTTTAGTGAATGGGGGAAAATCAGTCCCCTAGACTCATAAAGGTGAAAATTGTTGGGTTCCCTTGTGCCCTGATCATAAATTTTTCCAGTTTTCCCCCAGCAAAACTAAATTGATTTTC
The DNA here is from genome assembly GCA_018857735.1 of Alviniconcha marisindica. Taxonomy (NCBI): domain Eukaryota; kingdom Metazoa; phylum Mollusca; class Gastropoda; family Provannidae; genus Alviniconcha; species Alviniconcha marisindica. The sequence continues at coordinate 13,244 of JABMCL010001131.1, forward strand.
ACCCTTGAAAACATTTTTTAAATAAGTGTTGCTACATATTCAACCCTTTCCAAACGAAACGAAACTGATGGCACACAAGAACCTTTTTAATTTTCATGAAAAATGTGGAAGCTTTGCTTTGCTACTGTCTGAGGGAGTCTGTTTCCCACTGTTGTCAGAACTACACAATTTTTACAATTTTTTGTTATGAACTGATTCAATTTTTAAAATTAAATAAAAATAAAGTTTCCCTTTTTCCAAACCAGGTTTTAAAAGACATAACAATTACAATACAACGCTCTATAAGAGAAGCAAACACACTCAAAGACTAGTACTAAAACAATCGGTGCGACTTTCGCCTGGGCGCATTATAGTCGAACAGCGCTGATAGTGATATCAAGTAGTCTATGAATATACTTAGCTTCTACAGTACACAATACTCAATAAGTTAATTTCAACCCAAAATAAACACTAAACATGAAGTCAGCTAAGCAAAATACTATACGACAAAGCACTGATCGACACAGAATTACTTCAATCGAGTCAAAACAACGATTCACTACTATTCACTAGTACTACACAGAAAATGCCATGCAGACGACGGCTATAAAAGAATGGACCTAGAGAGGAATCGGCAACTGATTAAGCTCGATCCTGCGTCTAAATAAGATCTAAATAAACATTCTAAGATGCCAAATTATATTCCACATGACTTAGTGCATAAAAAGGACTAGGTGAACAAAGAGTAGGTAAACAAACAAGCGGTCAAAATATTAAGGAGTAAACAGATTTGAAAATGGCGCCGCACAGCGGCTATCGCCGGTCGGCTGTGAGAAGGCCATGTGGCGTTACGCAAACTCTTCAAAACAAAAGCGTCGTCTGCTCCGGTTCCCGGGTTACTAACAGTACAGTAATGAAATTGCATGGATCTGATAACCGGGGCGGGATTATTGTAAAAACGTACAAAGAGCACTTGCTCACATACATGATCAGTTTGTTAACTTATCATTGATTGGTATATTTGCGTGATCAGTTTGTTAACTTGTCATTGACTGGTATTTGTGTGATCAGTTTGCTAACTATCATTGATTGGTATTTGCATGATCAGTTCATTAACTTACCATTGACTGGTACTTACATGATCAGTTTGTTAACTTATCATCGATAGGTATTTGCATCTAAAAAGGACACACACACACACACACACACACACACATATATATATATATATATATATGTGTGTGCTCAAGTCGGTGGTGTGGTTTGGGGAGACTGCAGTGGCTTTTGATGCAAGCATTTATAGTTGAATGGCTGTGTATGATTAGTATCAGTCTCACCAAACTGCATAGGCAGAGAGTGAAACATTGTAATGGCATTAACCTCTTCAGTGCCGACTGTATCATATAACTTTAACCCTTATTTATCCCCTCATTGCAAAATGTCTAAATTGATTTCCCCCCTTCTTCATTTAAAAATAATAATTTTGTTGTTGTTGCTATGTGTCAGTGATGTCAGCCCTGATGTCCAGAACGAAGACGGTTTCACAGCGCTGATGGCAGCAGCAAAGAAACCCTTTTTAGAGTGAGTGAGGTTCATGAAAAATGTGACTCTTTTCCATGACTTTCTGCTTTCTGTCTTCACTCATCTGCAGGGAGTCTGTTCCTCTGTTGTCAGGAACCTACTGTCGCTGGAATCTTTGTAGCAGAGTGTCTTTTTTAGTTGCATGATTCACTGTACTTACTTGAAGGTGTATTTATAATGTATAGTGATAAAAATATATTATTTTTGTTGCCCTTTCTCATAAGAGCCTTGAGTGTTTAGAAAGACATAAGGATATTATTTTATCACACACACACACACACTACACGCACACACACACACACACACACACTACAAATACATGCATTACTGGCGATGGGTATGGGCAGAACATGGGTCCATAAGACTTTTGGAGTCTTTCTGCATAGCATGCATTATAACACACACCATCATCTTCTGGTACACAAGAGTTTATCCCTTAGTGTTTTATAACACACACCTCATCTTCTAGTACACAAGGGTTTAGCCATTAGTGTTTTATAACACACACCTCATCTTCTAGTACACAAGAGGTTTAGCCATTAGTGTTTTATAACACACACCTCATCTTCTAGTACACAAGAGTTTAGCCCTCAGTGTTTTATAGCACACACCTCATCTTCTAGTACACAAGAGTTTAGCCCTCAGTGTTTTATAGCACACACCTCATCTTCTGGTACACAAGAGTTTAGCCCTCAGTGTTTTATAGCACACACCTCATCTTCTGGTACACAAGAGTTTAGCCCTCAGTGTTTTATAACACACACCATCATCTTCTGGTACACAAGAGTTTACCCTTAGTGTTTTATAACACACACCTCATCTTCTAGTACACAAGGGTTTAGCCATTAGTGTTTTATAACACACACCTCATCTTCTAGTACATGAGGGTTTAGCCATTAGTGTTTTATAACACACACCTCATCTTCTAGTACATGAGGGTTTAGCCATTAGTGTTTTATAACACACACCTCATCTTCTAGTACATGAGGGTTTAGCCATTAGTGTTTTATAACACACACCTCATCTTCTAGTACACAAGAGTTTAGCCCTCAGTGTTTTATAGCACACACCTCATCTTCTGGTACACAAGAGTTTAGCCCTCAGTGTTTTATAGCACACACCTCATCTTCTGGTACACAAGAGTTTAGCCCTCAGTGTTTTATAGCACACACCTCATCTTCTGGTACACAAGAGTTTATCCTGTAGTGTTTTATAACACACATCTCATCTTCTGGTACACAAGAGTTTAGCCCTCAGTGTTTTATAGCACACACCTCATCTTCTAGTACACAAGAGTTTAGCCCTCAGTGTTTTATAGCACACACCTCATCTTCTAGTACACAAGAGTTTAGCCCTCAGTGTTTTATAACACACACCTCATCTTCTAGTACACAAGAGTTTAGCCCTCAGTGTTTTATAGCACACACCTCATCTTCTAGTACACAAGAGTTTAGCCTGTAGTGTTTGCTGCTTGGGGCTGTGTCCTGGTGACCCTGGGGTCCAAACATTGACCCCAGGAACTAATTATAGGCTGTAGGAGGTGGTAGTGGATGTAACTTTGTTTGGTCATTACACTGGGTCCCAAATTAGTGTTCTGGGACCAGATGGGAGTGCTGAAAGGGCAGAGAGCATGTGGCCATTGATAAAACAAACTCCCCAGAATAGCTTATAGCTGCACGTGGTTGGTTCATTAGCTTGGGGTGTGAATGGGGAGATCTCTGGGTGTTCTGTATCATTGTCTGGGAGAGTGAATGGAGACAGGCTGAAGCAGGTATGAATACACTGGACTCGGGAGTCAGGGGCTGTGGACCTGTTCCAAGCTTAGTTTGGACAGCAACCTCCCCCCTCCACCCCTTTGAAGCCCTGATACCCCCCCCCCACCCCTCCCCCAATGATTGGACAAAAGTGTACAATCTTCCATGAGACAAAGAACTGATGTCTGCTGCATCAGGGAAGCACATGTTGAATTCTCCATGAAGTTTTAACAGCCAGAACTGAGAATGCTTTTGGCCTCGCAGAACTTAGAATATTTTAATGAAAAAAATATTTTACCTTGCAGAACTTAGAATATTTTCAGACACACTCTCACAGAGCAAAATTCTCCACAGCAGTGGAAAACGTTCAGCAAAGTACTGTCCATGTTCATTTCAGTTCCAGGTGGTCTACAAACGCGTGTTAATGCTTTTCAGGGCCATAGATCTGCTGATTGAGTATGGAGCAGAGGTGGACTACAAAAACCATGCTGGGAAAACAGCGTAAGCTTTCAATTTACAGACATTTTTCCTTTCTTTTATTTCTCTCTCTCTCTCTCTCTCTCTCTCTCTCTCTCTCTCTCTCTCTCTCTCTCTCTCTCTATTATTATTATTATTATTATCTCTTTCCCCCCCATCTCTCTCTCTATCTCCTCCCCATCTCTCTCTTGTCTATCTCCTCCCCCCCCCCCCACCCCCCATCTCTCTCTCTGTGTTTCTCTCTCAAAAGGTGAGTGATGGCAGTTGTTCTGGTGAGGCTGATGGGGGGATTCTAAAGGGGATTTAGATCTGCACTTCTGTGTAGAAACCAGCTCATGAAAAGGCATTTTCAATCAAGAAAAACAAAACAAAAAGGGGGAGGGGGGGGAGGGTTTTACATAGACACACACACAATTCATACATTGCTACAGTTATGGTGTGCATAGATCACTACGTAATCTGTTAACAAATTGTGCAGTGTAGTGTTAAGAGAGTAAGCCGGTATAGCCTAGCAGTATCTTCCATTTCTGTAATGCATCGTATTATGTCGGCTTCACAGTTTTTTTAGCTGGAAACATTATCGGCTGGTATTTCTTGTCATCAGCACCTGCGCTGGCACCTAGTAGCGCTCCACTGTTATGATTGGATCAGAATAATGACAGTGCACCACCTGACAACAACAGGTATCAATTAACAGGTGTCTGCACCACCTGACAACAACAGGTATCAATTAACAGGTGTCTGTGAATATATTAAGTAAACGTGGTGCTTTACGTCCACAAAAACCATAAGGCTTACTAGGGGTGGGGGAAGAGGGAGATTATATACCTATCGCTACACTGTCACCACCAGAACGATTCCTGCATTAAGATGGGCAGCGATGAGAGCCATTTTAATGTTTCATTAACTGTGAGGGACGAAGTCACAAGACAGTGTCCGCAAACCACAACCTTTTGGAAGAGAAGGGAGAGCCGAAGCGGTATCGAGCTGAGGCCCTTCTGCTTACCAGCCTAACGCCTTACCGCTAGGCCAGACTGGCTCACTGTGTGTGGATAAAAATACCTTTCAGGCTTATGGTGGCATGCACAGCTGACCAGCTTGACAGTGTGAGGACTCTGAGGCAGCACAACGCAGACTACTACATCTACGACAACGGTGGCTGCACAGCCATCCACTGGGCGGTGGATGCACGCAGCATCAAACTGCTGGACTGGATGGCAAAAGACAAGGCTGACTTCAACGTGAAGGACCATGGAAACGGCGGCTGGACCCCTCTCATCAGATGCGGTGAGTAGGAGCATCACAAGGCCCTCTGAAGGCTAGGCTTGCGTGTTGTAGCCCCCCTGAAGACCACCCAGAACAGCCAGGCTTGGTCTTCCATGCAGGTGCGTTTCACACTTTTCCTACCAAGTAATCATGACTGAGTCACTTCCCCTGGCCCAAGTATTGGCGGGGCTAAGAGGAGCAAGAAGTACTGGTGACGAAAGTTGGAAATCACGAAAAAGTAGGGATAGTTTTTCAGGCCCTTGCATTGGATTAATATGTATCCACCATCTACCTCATGGCACCACGTTTGACGTTAAGTGAGGTTTATTTCTAAAACACCATATGCTGTCAGTCTCTGGCAGAACTGGGTGGTTCAGCTTCTCAGTTGTGGCTACTGTAGCTGACCAAAATTTCCTAAGTGTGGTGACCCACATATTTTGCATTGGGTTACATACATTATCTACATACTTATCTATCATGTTTCCTGCAAGTTACCTAGGTAAGGTAACCCATATTTTCTGCATTGGGATACGCAAATTAACTAGGTAAGGTAACCCATATTTCCAGCATTGGATTACACAAATTATCTAGGTAAGGTAACCCATATTTCCTGCATCGGGTTACACAAATTACCTAGGTAAGGTAACCCATATTTCCAGCATTGGGATACACAAATTAACTAGGTAAGGTAACCCATATTTCCTGCATTGGATTACACAAATTATCTAGGTAAGGTAACCCATATTTCCTGCATCGGGTTGCACAAATTACCTAGGTAAGGTAACCCATATTTGCTGCATTGGGTTACACAAATTACCTAGGTAAGGTAACCCATATTTTGTGCATCGGGTTACACAAATTACCTAGGTAAGGTAACCCATATTTCCTGCAGTGTGTTACACAAATTACCCAGGTAAGATCAACCGTATTTCCTGCATTGAGTTACACAAATTACCTAGGTAAGGTAACCCATATTTCCTGCACTAGGATACACAAATTACCAGGTAAGATAACCCATATTTCCTGCATCAGGTTACACAAATTACCTAGGTAAGGTAACCCATATTTCCTGCAATGTGTTACACAAATTACCCAGGTAAGATCAACCGTATTTCCTGCATTGAGTTACACAAATTACCTAGCTAAGGTAACCCATATTTCCTGCACTAGGATCCGCAAATTACCGGGTAAGGTAACCCATATTTCCTGCATCAGGTTACACAAATTACCTAGGTAAGGTATCCCATATTTCCTGCATTGGGTTACACAAATTACCTAGGTAAGGTAACCCATATTTCCTGCATTGGGTTAGACAAATAATAAGTAAGAAAGAAATTTGGAGAAAATATTATCTTCCAAAAGAGTGGCATACATGAATGTGGTCTTTCCTTAGTAGGTCAGCAGCACACACCGCATGTAGAACTCGGACTGACCTCATTCTTTGTCTTTGTGGCAATCCTGCAGCTAACCTTCATGGGGATCGTGAGGTGGCACTGTCCCTGATGTTGAATGGTGCTGACCACAACGCCACTGACAACAGCGGCTCCACAGCCCTGCACTTTTCTGTGATGAGAAAACACTACGACTTGACGCAGGTCCTGCTACAGCGACGTGCAGATCCCCTTCTACCCAACAAGGTGGGCTGTGCACACACACTCACACACAGGCACCTACATGAGTGTGTGTGTGTGTGAGTACTCATACACACACACACTCAGGCACCTACATGCACTCACACACACACTCAGACACCTGCATGCACTCACACACACACACACACACTCACAGACATGCGTGCGCACACACACACATAAACACACATTCCTAAACACACACTCACACTCCTAAATTCACACTCACACACACACACTCACACACACACTCATACACATCAAAACTGTTGTTCTGTACACTCACAAAACCTTCTCTCTTTTCTGTCCCCACTCTGTCAGTCATCATGCCTTGAACAGCTTACCTTCAGCACAATCTGATTAGCAGGGAAAACATCCCACAGGAGTGGTGGTCCTCAGCCCCGCTCAGTTTCCTATTTCCATCTTTGATCCCTGCGCCAGTCTCTTTGTTATACATTGTTCCATCTTTGCGTAATCTGACAAGTGATGGATGAGTTGAGTGCATGAACAATCAGTGTGGCAAATGCCTGTGGATCGGGCTTTTCTTTCCTTCAGCCAGAAGAGGAAAAAGAGAGGTGGGCGGTGTGTGTGTGTGTGTGTATAGGAGAGAGTGTGCGTGTGTGAGTGTGTGTGCGTCTGTGTGCATGTGTGTGTCTTGTGTGTGTGTGTGTGTGCGCATCTGTGTGGGTGGGTGGGTCGGTAGGTGTGTGAGACATCACTGTTTGTGACTGTATATGGGGGTGGGGGGGTGGGGGCCAAAAATAAGGGCTTCAGCTAACATGAAAATATGAACATTTGTTTTGCTTTTTGTTTTGTGTACACCCCCCCCCCCCCCATGCAATGAACTGTTGTCAAGGTCATGAAGTGTGGTCACCAAGATAACTGCATGAGATCAAAAATGAGGCTTGTGAGTGTTTATTCAAATTATTGGCTATGCTGCAGATAGCTAAATGGTGAATTTTAAGACCCAGTCATGCAGCTGTGGTGATTATGTCAGGCCAAAGGCTAGACGTTGCAGATGACAACCTCTCTTTGTGATCTCATCATTTTTTTCACCCTCAAGCCTCGCCTTTGATCCACAAATACAAAATAACTTTATTATTCATAATAAATGCATATAATGAAAATTTGTCCTTTTGGTTACTCAGAATTCCACAAAGAAGGGCAGTTTGACAATTCAGTATAAGAAAGGTAACAGTATACAAATAAAATAAAACAGAGTAAAATGTTTTATTTGTGACCTGGATCATTACGAATTTGGTCCCCAAGTCTTGCCCACGAGAAATTGTGGTATGTAGATGTCAGCTGATGAGGCGGCGACAAGGAGTGTGGGACTTGTGCACCTGCAGTGTATTTCTAGCTGTGGTGAGAGGAGACATTCTTCTTTCCTTCCAAAAATGATGAGCTCATGAAGAGAGGTGTGTGTGTGTGTGTGTGTGTGTGTGTGTGTCTAGCTCTGTGAGTGTGTGTGTGTGTGTGTCCTTGTGTGTGTGTGTGTGTGTGTCCTTGTGTGTGTGTGTGTGTGTGTGTGTGTGTCCTTGTGAGTGTGTGTGTGTCCTTGTGAGTGTCCTTGTGTATGTCCTTGTGAGTGTCCTTGTGAGTGTGTGTGGTCAAACAGATCCTATAAAGTGTTGCCGGTTTAAGTGAAGGAGGTTAGGAAAGTGTCAGCTGAAGTGATAGAGCTGATACACTTGTACAGATCATCCCTGTTGACTGCAGCTGTGTGCTCAGTGTTGAGGTCTTTTGTGCAGGAATCCACTACACCCTGGCAAATTGCCACCAGCACTGATGACAGGAGGGTAAGTGTGTGTGTTTGTGTGTGTGTGTTTGTGTGTCCTTGTGAGTGTGTGTGTGTGTGTGTGTGTGTGTCCTTGTGAGTGTGTGTTTGTGTGTGTGTCCCTGTGTGTGTGTGTATGTGACCCTGTGTGTGTGTGTGTGTGTGTGTGTGTGTGTGTGTGTGTGTGAGTGTGTGTGTGAGTGCCTTTGTGTGTGTGTGTCTGTGTCTGTGTATGTGCATCTGCTTGTGAGTGTGTCTCCTTGGGTGTGTGTGCGCGCGTGTGTGTGTGTGTGTGTGTGTGTGTGTGTGTGTGTGTGTAGGTGTGTATGCATCTACTTGTATGTGTGTCTCCTTGTGTGCATGTGTGTACAAGCATGCATGTGTGTGTGCGTGCATGTGTGTATGAGACATCCCTGTATGCAGTTGTATGGGGTGATCATTGATAAGGGCTTCAGCCTACATGAAGCGAAGGTTTCAGGAAAAGCAGTCTTGCAAGGCAAATGCTCTGCCTGTTACAGCGCATAGCGCAGCTGATGGAGCCCTACGTGGAGGAGATCAAGAAAGAGCGCAAGCGTCTTGCTGTGCGGAATGTGCAGACCAGCGTCCCCGCAGCAAACACCAATTTGAACAGCACCTCGAACGCAGCCTCCTCCCACACAGTCATCTCTCCTGTGCAATGAAACACCGCCCCTTTTTTGGCTAGCTCTGCTGCTGGCTCTGCTGCCGGTGTTCCTGTGTGTGCGTTTTTCAGTTCGTCCCTTTGTTTCGTTCTCAGATTCTAACTGACATTTGTTGTTGTGTTTAAGAAGTACTGAAGAGTGGGAGGAAGTTAAAGTCTTTCAATGAGAGCAGAAAGGAAGGATGAGAAAATGGGTGGGTTGGGGGGGGGTGGGGGGGGGGTGGGGGGGTTGTTGTTCCATTTCTGCTTTCCTAGTTCCATTTGTTTATGGGGCGTCATCTTCCTCTCTTCTTGATACGTCTTTAGTTTTCAGCCCTATTGTCACTTTTCTTGTAAGCATTTGTTTATTTTTTGTTCTTGGTCAGCACTCTCTGCTCTGTGAACAGAATCGTATACAAAAATAATTGTTACAGTGCTATACCCAGTGAAAAAATCGTGAGCTCATGGCACAGTACAATATCACAATACAAACTATAGAAAGAAACAGTCATAAGAATCAATAGAATCAACAAGTATTGTGCATGCATGCATACATGTATATGACAAGACTCAAACATTTGAAAAGAACAAAAACCAACCAACTCATTCCTTGTCTGTGACATACAATTAGCTTTCCTCAGAGGCGGACTTGGGAACTGATCACACCAGACACGGTTCCTCTACCATCACTTCTATAGAGCGAGGACAGTGGGAATTCAACTCATCATACATTGTTCTTCTGCTGTCACCCATTTAGGGCAAGTGAAAAAAGCAAACATCTGACATAGGTATCAAACCATAACTTTTTTAGGATGAGGGGAAGTGAGAATTGAACGCACCTGACTGTGGTTCTTCTGTCATCAGTTTTTTAGGGCAAGGGAGTGGGAAGTGAACGGGTCAAACATACAATGGATCGGACATACTTCTTTTACCATCATCTTTTTTTAGGGCAAGGGGAAGTGGGAGTTGAATGGGTCAGACATATACATCTTTTACCATCACCTTTTTTAGGGCAAGGGGAAGTGGGAATTGAATGGGTCAGACATATACATCTTTTACCATCACCTTTTTTAGGGCATGGGAGGGGGAAGTGGAAATTGAATGGATCAGACATACTTCTTTTACCACCACCTTTTCTAGGGATAGGGTTATTGTAATTGAAAGGATAAGACGTAGTTCTTCAACCATCACATTTCTAGAGCAATGGGAGGGGAAAGTGGGAACTGAACATAGACATAGTTCTCCACAATTATGGGAATGTCCCCTTTAAAAAAAGAAAAGAAGAAGGCCATGATCCAGTCCAGTGTGTAACAGTTTGGATTTGAAACTTCAGAGACAAGAGAGGAGATTATCCGTCTTGTGAAGTTTTAAAGACTATAGTGGACTTCAGCCTAGATACGTGTATATTTATGAAGAATGTGTCCAAGATGCTAAATCAAAACATCTATTTATCCAGGGCCTTCACAGTTGTGCCGTCTTACATCTACACTCTTTTAATCATAATGGAAACTATATGCAAAAAAATAGTGTTTTGTATTGCATTATGGAAAAGCTTCTTTCCATATTTCCACGGGCAAACAACCAAAAGAAACGTAATGAATCGTTGCCACTTTCTCAGTGTTGTCGTTTTTTGTTGTTGTCTTGTGGGGCTTTTTTGTTTGTTTGTTTATTTGTTTTTTCTTTGTTTGTTTTTTATTATTAAGCAGCTGTTCTGTTTGATTTTTACATAGTAAACTGTCTGCCAGCATGCATGTTAGCCTACGCAGAATTTGATTTTACTGTTAGGCTGCTCCTGTGTTAGGTTTTTTTACACAGTAAACTGTCTGCCAGCAAGCATATTAGTCTGCAGAGAATATGATTTTACTTCCTTCCCAGACTATTGAATATTGCCCATCTTTCTGTCGCCATTTTCCCCACCTGCTTCACTTGCATCCTTAGATCTGTTATTGTTTTTTTTTCTTTCTCTTAACAGGTCGTTAATTCAATTGCTGCTAATTGAGTACGTGTCCTGTTGGTAAAAGGGATAGCAGTAACTATGCATTTGCTGCTTGTCGGTCATTTCCACAGTATGGTGCACAAAGTACTCTGTGTGATTTGGGAAGAGCCACGTCAAGGTGGTCTCTCATAAGGTGATCTCCATGATCATCATGGGTTCAACTGCATCATGTCGTTTGTGAATACACATGCTAATATCCTGCTCTAGGGTATGCGCAGAGTTACATGCACATTAAAGAACCAAATGACAGACATCCAAATGATCACCTGGAGTATCCATTACTGGGCATACACCTATTACAAGAAACTGAGATTGGATGAAATCCAACAAGGCACACGACTCTTGTGATGAAGTCCAACAAGGCACACTACTCTTGTGATGAAGTCCAACAAGGCACAGTACTCTTGTGATGAAATCCAACAAGGCACACTACTCTTGTGAGGAAGTCCAATGGGTGACTTAGCTGCGGATCGCCCTGCTTGGTGGCGCTGGGCATATTCGGGGCTTTGACAAAGCTGAAGTCAGCTGCAAATGATCTCCCCTACACTAGCCAGGTGGTGCTGGGCCTATTTGGGCAGTGCAATGCTCAAGCCAGCAAAGTCGCTCATAAAGCACACTACTCTTGTGATGAAATCCAGCAAGGCGCACTACTCTTGTGATGAAATCCAGCAAGGCGCACTATACTCTTGTGTTGAAATCCAGGAAGGCACACTACTCTCGTGTGTTTTGTTTACCTGAGTAAGGCTGTCAGCTGAGCTGCCAAACTGAAGCAGTGCACATGACACACTGTGTGTTATCAAGCGACTGGTCAGATTGTGAAAGTGCTGTAGGAGCTTACTGGTTACAGTGCCGTGAGGAGTTCTGTCCACTTGTGTGCTGGATTGCTTTGGAAGATTTGACTTGAGAAAGGGTTTATATTATGAGAAGAGTTACTGCTTTGGAAGATTTGACTTGAGAAAGGGTTTATATTATGAGAAGAGTTACTGCTTTGGAAGATTTGACTTGAGAAAGGGTTTATATTATGAGAAGAGTTACTGCTTTGGAAGATTTGACTTGAGAAAGGGTTTATATTACAATAAGAGTTACTGCTAAGGAAGAATTGACCTGAGAAAGGGTTTATGTTATGAGAAGAGTTACTGCGTTGGAAGATTTGACTTGAGAAAGGGTTTATATTACAAGAGTTACTGCTATGGAAGAATTGACTTGAGAAAGGGTTTATATTATGAGAAGAGCTACTGCTTTGGAAGATTTGACTTGAGAAAGGGTTTATATTATGAGAAGAGTTTTGACACATATGCATTCACTTATGATAAAAGTTGGGTCATCTCAACAGAGTGTGATCATCTTGAGATGACCCTGTTCAAAATCCAGTTACTACCTCTCCCCCCCCCCCCCCCCACCCCCCCACACACACACCTCTTTGAATTTCAATTGTTATGCAGTCTGTTGTGCTTATGGGTCAATTGTTCCTATGGCTTTCTCTCATTCAAAGGACCAGATGCTCAGTCCATATTTGCAGTCAGGCTGTGGCTGTGCTGTGTGGAAACTGCATCCAAGGACTCCACTTGAAATGCAGATGGTGGTCAGCTGCAGAGCCCAGGAAGCCTGACTGAGCCAGTTAATGAATCGTTTTATGATGTGGGTCATGTCATTAATTTTGAAGTTGCTTTGCAGGTGCTTTTCTGTTATGTGTAAGTTGGTCATGTTCTCTCTTTGCATCTTGCTGCCTGTCTCTGTTTCTCTTTATTTCTGGTTCCCCCTCCTTCCTTCCCCCCAATAAGTCATTGTGTGGTGGTGAGCAGTAGCTTTTGCCCTGGTTTGGTTAGGGACCACGAGCACTTGACCTGCTTTTCTTTTTATTGATCTGTCGAGTTAAACATTTGATCTTTTGCCTTTTTTTTTTTTTTTAGATCTATGTTACACATGTGCATTTTTGTTACATTTTTGGGTCTGTCAAGTGAGTGTCTGGCATTTGTACATTTTCATACTTTTACTTTCTGAATTACAAACATAACAAACAAGGGAGTTAATTAATAGCACTCGGAATATGTAACACAAGTACAACAACAACAAAGACCTGAGTTGCCTACCGTAACTCTCACCTGGCGTGCATGTAAATACAAGGTATATAAACTCCGCCAGAGGTACATCCTCAAATTTTGAGCTCTAATTAACTCCCTTGTTTGTTGATACTGCACAAGCGCTCTGGGCCTTGTTCTGTTTCAGATTTTTGAATTACAAGCAGCTGTCCAACCTTTTGCTTAGTCTTTTGCAAGCACCCAGTGATTGTGCTTATTATTTATTTTTTGTTTGTTTTTGTTTTACCGGTACTGACACATCACTGTCTTTGTGAATACTAATCTGTTGTCACCAGTTTTTGTACGCTTCGGTATGGATCCTTGTCCTTTTTGCATTTGAGTTCAGTTACATCGTTCTGTCTTTGCAGCTTTAATACGTTTGGCCCGCACTGGCTGAAACAGAAACTATGGTACTAGCTTATAAAGAAAACAAAACGTTTGAGTTAATTCATGCTTGTAAGTTGTATCCTGTTGATCAGGTGGTGACATATATTAATGACAAAAGTGCAATGTTTTGGTAAAAATTCCTGTCCTTTTTTTGTTTAGTTTTTTGTTTTACTTCTTAATTTATTTTTTTAGGCTTAGCAGGTATGGTGTATGTGTGCAAGCCTGTTTGTATTTTTTCAAGTAATTCTTAATTTGCTTTGTCACTTGATAGTTTTGCACATTTTATATTTTGTTTGATTAATCAGTAACAGTTTTAGCTCACATCTTGTACAAGTACATGTAGTATGCCATTTTTAAAGATTGTTTTCATCAATTCATGTTGTATACTTTGCATCACACCTCTTGCTGGGGTTTGTTTTCATGTTGTATACTTTGTATCACACCTTTTGTTGTTGTTTTGGGGGGTAGGAAAGCCTGTTTCAACATAGAATTGATGTACCCAGACAGAATTGATGTACCCAGATAGAACTGAGATACCCAGCAAGTAGAGTCCTAATGCTGGTAGAAACTCTGCCAAAGTTTGACCAGAAAATAGCTCTCCATGGAAGCGGAACCTTTAATAGCGTAAAGGAATTAGCCTTCTCAAAACGTGTTTTGTCCCAGAAAACCAGCTATTCTCTAACAGGTAAAGGAGCTAATAAAAAAATAAAAAATAAACCTCAGTCTGCCAGGGCATGTCCACAGGACAAGAACTAAACCCACTGCTACCACCCTGAGGTTAGGATTGGAGGAAGAGTGGAGATATAAAGGGGGTTGACAATATCCAACAAATATACAGGTAACGCTGGACGTGACAAATATATATATAGAGAGAGATATATATGTAGATATACCCATGGTAACTATTGCCTGGGATGCCCCGAGGTTAGGTTTGGGGGAAGAAGAGTCAACAATGGTGGTTGACAGCATTTGGCAGAGAACGCAGAAAACAACAAACATATTTCCATAACTGTCGCCTGGGATGCCCTGAGGCTAGGATTGGGGGTAGAGTCGACAGTTCGGCAGCATTTGGCAGACATGACACATAATGCAGGACATGACAAACATATCCTGCGTGATAACTGTCGCCTGGGATGCCCTGAGGCTAGGACTGGGGGAAGAAGTAAGTATCTTGGTGTTTTATGCCCAGTCCACCATTACGGTTACATCGGTGCAAGGGGGAAGAAGAGTCGAGAATCAAAGGTGGTTATTAGCATTTGACAGACATCAAGCAATGTAATGCAGGACGCAGCAAACACCTGCCTGGGATAACTGTCGCCTGGGATTTGCGAGTAAATAGAAGGATGTACCTCTCATGGAGTTTATGTACCTTGTAGTTTACATGCATGCCAGGTGAGTGTTACTGTAGGCGACTCAGGTCTTTGTTGTCATGTTTGTTTTGAGTGCTAATTAACTCCCTTGTGTGTTGATTAAATACAAGGTAAGTAAGTGAGTAACTTGGTGTTTTACACCCAGTTAACCATTACGGTTATATCGGGGCGATAAATACAAGGTGTTTAGATAAAGTCCACAAAGGTTGTGTCCCATCATTTTGGGGGAAGACTGCTTCTTGCCTCAGGATGTAAACCTGCAATCTTTTGACCCAGAGACCAGTGTTTTTCATTCTTGGTCATGAGGTATCAGAGGTCTCAAAGCCATGAGGTATTGTTAAAGTGCGTAGACATTTTCAACATCAGCTAAAATGCTGCAATGGTATGTATACATGTTTAGAAGGGTCAGTGTGCAGTGTTGACAAAGACTGTGTGCTTTCATACAAGTTTACAGAACTTTATATTGACACAGCCAGCAAGGATGAGAGCCAAAATTGTTACTGTGTATTGTTACATCAGTGTTGTTTGTCCAACGTGTGCATAGTCATCTATTCATGTGCATCATACTTTGCTAGTGATTCCGATCCTTTTTCTTTATTAATCACATCACTTTCAGTTTTGTAGTCTACATTACGTGGTTGTAGTTTTAAATTTGTTCAATTTTTTTATTGATTTTTTTTAATGTAATGCATTTATCTTCAATACTTAACAAATGCCAGGTAAGAGGTGTGTAGTTGGTGGGGGAGGAGCTTGTAGTATGCCACCTGAATTTCTCCATGAAGATGGGCAGCAGTGTGGAGCAGGATGCTGGTTCATGACTCGCAGAAGGCAAGAGTCAGCCAGCAAGGTCTATAAATCACAACTGCATGTTAAAAAGGGGAGTGCACCGAAGTGGAGGAAGCATGAGCAGGTTTGGCCTCACAGTAATGCATTAATTAGGCTGGTAGGCAGATGGACCTTGGTTTGATTCAGTTTCCGCTGCCCATCTTAATGCAGAATCATTCTGGTGGTGACAGTGTGGTGTTAGGTAAAGTCCCTTTCTCCATCCCTCCCCCCCCCCCCCCCCCCCCATGATTTGTGAAGCATTAAAATAGCTTTCACCACTGCCCATCTTAATGCAGAATCATTCAGTCCTTCTCTTCTCCTACCTCCTGCAAGTTTGGTTCCCGCCAGTACCTCTTCAGAGACAACTTGGCGTTAAATGAGTCTAACCAAGTAGAGGCAGTGGCGTCGGCAACAGTCTGGTGCTTTTATCACTGGGCCGAACCCAGCGTACAAAAAAAAACTGTTCCTGACAGCTACCATTCCCTTTTCCGTCCAAACAAGAATAACGTTATTTATTTTGACCCAGCATAGTCCCACTTTAAAAATATATATATAAAAATTGTTCCTGATGAAACTTAACCATGTTTAGCATTCCCTTTTCAGATGATTTCATGCAACCCAATTTGTTCAACTAAGAATAAAACTTGATTCCCAGCATTCACTTATTTAAAATGTTCCTGATGAACAATGTTTGGCATGCCCTTTTCAGATCACACCCACTCAACTGATCCAAATAAAAATGTTGTTAAACATGTTGGTTTTTGTATACATTTATTGCATTCCGTGTTCCATGCATGTACAGGGAAAGCTTTTTGTCCATTCCGTCCACAAGAACAAAATGGGACTTTAATTTTCATTTGCTTTGAACATGTTTATACTGTTGAAGCTGATAGATATGTGTATATAAATACAGAAATATATCACATGCAGCTCTTCTACAACAGAGTGCATCCAATCCAGAATGGGTTTTATTGTTGTGAAACAAGTCTCTAGGTGACTGTAGACTTGTAGAGCACTCACAATCACGTACAAGTCATGTTTATGGCGCAGTAATGTTAATTGTCAAAGAGACAAGGTAGATACTGCTGTAAACTATGTGTGCTCACAGGAGCTATTTTCAGCGTTCCATCCATCCTAAGAGGTTTTTTAACTGTTTCCATTTTGTTCCTGTTGAAGTAGACTTCTTTGAAATTCATGTACAAACCTAAAAAGTTGCAAATAAATTATTCAGTATTAAATGTGTGTGTGTGTGTGTGTGTGTGTGTGTGTGTGTGTGTGTGTTGCTTTGCTGCATCCATCTTCCTGTATTTGATGTACTTGTTCGTTTGTTACAACACCCTGTATCTCTCTGTCTCTCTCGCATACATGCACACATACCCAACCTATTTACCTATATGATTTGGGCACATTTTTACATCATATTATGCCAGTGTGCTCCTTGGAAGTGGGTTAGGTTCAAAATCTTATGTCAGCTGTTGCTTAGTGGATGGATGATATCACTTGTTCAATGGAAACAGCTTACACTAGATCTAGTGTAAGCCATTTCCATTGAACCAGTGGTATCGTCCATCCACTAAGCAAAATCTTTTTGACTGACATACTGAACTGGTTTTGAATGAACAAAGATATCTATTTTGCAATACTGTTTTAATGCCAAAGAAAAAAGACTT
This sequence comes from Alviniconcha marisindica, assembly GCA_018857735.1. Lineage (NCBI taxonomy): Eukaryota > Metazoa > Mollusca > Gastropoda > Provannidae > Alviniconcha > Alviniconcha marisindica. Next base: position 30,693 of record JABMCL010001131.1, read on the forward strand.
CGTTTTTGAACAGCTGACTTAGGAAACTGTGAAAGTGTTAATGGGAAGGGAGGTAACTGCATTTGTGACAAGACAAAAATGTCTAATACCTAAGAGTAAGAGGCTCCAAATGAAGGGAGAAATTAGACGAAAAAGAGTGCCTTGAGGTATTGCATGTTTCTCATACCAAGGAAGAATTAACTTGCTACACACGCCCACATGAAAACACACCCACATCCACATACTCCTTTTCTCATTTTACGATTAACAACTGAGACAGCACTGACCTTTAAAATCTGTATAAAAATTAACAGTAACAGTGACACCCTCGACTCCAACCGCCATCAAACTTAGTCACCAGGTAAGCCTACTGATGGTCCATGCATAAAAAAGCTCTCAGTTTCATGTCATTTTTCTCATTAACATGCCAAAAGCATGTATTCACTCGTATTGACTAAACTAAAACATGATCTAAAAACTGACCCTGAAAGACATTGAGTGCAACTCTGCAGATCCATACACAATGGTATTTCACATGAGTGTTCATGTACGCAGGGATGAAGATTATACAAAGATGATGCACAAAAACTTTGACAGAAAAACATCTATGTTCGCTTGCAGTGGTGCAATGGTAAGACATGAATTTCCCAACCTGTAATTCATGGGAAATGTATAAACATTCACAGATGAAACTAAAATCCAAACATCCACCAGATAAGAAATATAAATCACAATCATAGACTATCTTAAAAAGGAAGAACTTGCGTGTTGAGGACATTTGGTTTTTGCAGCACCGGCACCCAGAAAAGTCTTTACTGCAGATTGCTGTCCAGACAATAAAGTTACTGTTTTTGTTGTTGATCACTTTTATATAGCACTATTCTTTGCTCTCAAGCAGACTCACTGCGCTTGCATGTGATTCTGCATGAGTGACCAGCTTTTTACAGTGCGTTTCTGAATATCCACCAAAGTGGTGTGCTTAACAACACTGACATGGCTGGTGCCACATGAAACTGCTGCCGTCTCAGCGTGTTGTACACCATACTACCATGCCTCACGTCACTTCATGCAAAGCCACATACATCATGTGCATACGTGTTTAGATGTAACTTGTCACCTGTGCTTCTAACGCAATGACCGGAATCTTCTACGTGCTACTGCGGTAACACGGGGGCGGAACAGATACCGAAATGAGTCAGCACAGAAAGTTGACCCTGGAGAAGAAAATTCTCCCACTGCTCCTGCAGGGACTCGAACCCAAGGACCTTTCAGTCACGAGTCCGGCGCTCTAACCACTGAGCTATCCCTGCTACCCCCCCTACTGTACTCACTATCGCCAAATGCTCTCTCAAGTACAACAGTAGTTTTGGCACCAACTATTACTTCTCCTGTAGCCTTGCGTGCAGATCGCTGGACTAAATTACTGGACTCGCTGCCGCCAGATACCATCTCAATACTTTATGGCACAAAATGCTACTTCTTGTAGCAGCCTAGAGTGAAGAAAACCCCTCTGTTGGGGCACCCTGACGTTTCCAGCAAAGGTGCTTCTGACAGAGGGGCACTCCATGACCAGGGGTCTGTGAAACAACTTAAAGGAAACAGAAGAGGGAACAAAGGCTGCAGACAACATGGTCCGGTTAACCCTTTCGCTGCCTGACTCTGTCAAATTTCTGGGCTGAAAACACCTGCAAACAGTCTATTTTTTAGGGTCCTACTACCTGCGCCTTTTGATGAAAGTCCCTTCATGTGCAAGTATGCAAAAAAGGACAAAAAGGCATAAGGATGTCAAATTTCGCACTTTTACTGGTCATGTTCAAGTGACATCATGGCAGCAAAAGGGCTAAAACAGGCGTGGTCTCTCATCCTGGTGGTCTTTCATCAGGGATTCCACTGTAAGACCCCCCCCCCCCCCCCATAGGGGGTTCCACTGTACCTGACCTCTCCTCGCCCCCAGTCTTTCATTAGGAGTACCAGTGTACCTGACGCCCCCCCCCCCCAGTCTTTCACAGGTTCACTGACTGCCCCCCCCCCCCCCCCCAGTCTTTCATGGGGGGATCCACTGTAACTGACCTCTCCCCACCCCATCTTTCATCAGGGGTTCCACTGTAAAAAACCCACCCCCTCCCAGACTTTCATCAGTGGTTCCACTATTCCCTCCCCCCCCAAGTCTTTCTTTGGAGGTTCCACTGTAACTGACCTCTCCTGACCCCTAGCCTTTCATTGGGGTTCCACTGTAACTGACCTCTCCTCACCCCGTCTTTCATTGGGGGTTCCACTGTAACTGACATCTCCCCAACCCCAGTCTTTCATCGGGGGTTCCACTGTAACTGACCTCTCCCCACCCCTAGTCTTTCATTGGGGGTTTCACTGTAACTGACCTCTCCCCACCCCTAGTCTTTTATCAGGGGTTCCACTGTAACCGACCTCTCCCCACCCCCAGTCTTCATCAGGGGTTCCACTGTACCTGACCTCTCCCCACCCCCAGTCTTTCATCAGGGGTTCCACTGTAACTGACCTCTCCCCACCCCCAGTCTTTCATCAGGGGTTCCACTGTAACTGACCTCTCCCCACTAACCATCTTTCATCAGGGGTTCCACTGTAACTGACCTCTCCCCACCCCAAGTCTTTCATCGGGGGTTCCACTGTAACTGACCTCTCCCCACCCCCAGTCTTTCATTGTGGGTTTCACTGTAACTAACCTCTCCCCACCCCCAATCTTTTATCAGGGGTTCCACTGTAACTGACCTCTCCCCACTCCCAGTCTTTCATCAGGGGTTCCACTGTAACTGACCTCTCCCCACCCCTAGTCTTTCATCAGGGGTTCCACTGTAACTGACCTCTCCCCACCCCCAGTCTTTCATTGTGGGTTCCACTGTAACTAACCTCTCTCCACCCCCAATCTTTTATCAGGGGTTCCACTGTAACTGACCTCTCCCCACTCCCAGTCTTTCATCAGGGGTTCCACTGTAACTGACCTCTCCCCACCCCCAGTCTTTCATTGGGGGTTCCACTGTACCTGACCTCTCCCCACTCCCAGTCTTTCATCAGGGGTTCCACTGTAAACCCCTCCCCCCCCTCCCCCCCACCACCACTCCCCGACCAACAGATGAGCTTCAGCCAGTCAGCACCTGGTCAAATTATATATTATATGATATATATCACTATATATATATATATATATGTCCTTAGACAATTAGCCTGCAGGCTGCCCAAGTACCCCTGTAACCTAAACAAAGCAGTGTCTGTGCTGTTTCTGAGAACAACGATCAAGCACCATGTGTCTGTGCAGTTCAAAGCGTGAGTTCCCGTGCTGTTCACTAAGTCTGTCTACCTGGGTGGTGCTACCTGGCTAAAAGTAAAAGCAAGAGGTCAGCTGCACTGGTGAGCCGGTTTGGCCTAGCGGTAAGGCGTTAGGCTGGTAAGCGGAAGGACCTCGGTTCGATACCGCTTCGGCTCTCCTTTCTCTTCAAAAAGGTTGTGGTTTGTGGACACTGTCCTGTGGCTTTGTCCATCACTTCCTACTGAAACATTAAAATGGCTCTCATTGCATTGCTGCCCATCTTAATGCAGGAATCATTCTGGTGGTGACAGTGTAGGGATAGGTACATAATATCCCTCTCCCCCCACCTCCATACCCCCTCTCCTCCCCATCCCTAATAAGCCTTATGGTTTCTGTGGATGTTAAGTACCATGTTTACTTACTCAACTGCACTGCCACTGGGGCAAGCAACAGAAAGTTATATAGCTACCAAATGGAAGAATTGGATTAGTGAGTAACAAAGTAACATTAACAGACTCAGAAGGTTACTGGACTAGCCAGCTGTCAAAACCACCTGAGGGATAACATCGTCAATGCCAGAGCTTTTGGCAATAACAACCATTGGCTACAAGAATCAACATTTAACTCCTCAAATCTCACCATGAGCGGCTACAAAAAGTGGCATTCACTCCTCAAATCTCATCATGATAGGCTACAAACATCAACATATAACTCCTCAGATCTCATCAGGAGTGGCTACAAAAATCAACATTAACTCCTCAAATCTCATCACCATTGGCTACAAACATCAACATATAACTCCTCAGATCTCATCAGGAGTGGCTACAAAAAATCAACATTAACTCCTCAAATCTCATCACCACTGACTACAAACATCAACATATAACTCCTCAGATCTCATCACCATTGGCTACAAATAGCCACATTTAAATCACCAAATCTCACGTTAACTGGATACAAAAATCAACATTTAACTCAACAAATCTCACCACGAATGGCTACAAAAATCAACATTTAACTCCTCAAATCTCATCATGAGTGGCTACAAAAATCAACATTTGACTAAAGATCAACAACCAGGACTGTAATGTAGCTGCAAAGCATCCACTAATGTTCATTCAGTTGATCCATAATAGACTACCCCCCACCCCCATTTGAAACACACCAATGACCTTCACAGCTGGATTTTTTTCTTCTTCTTTTTTTACTCTGATGAAAATACACAAAATATTGGCTGAAGATTCCCATATCTGATGACACATCCCCCCCCCCCGCACCATCTCTCTTTCACGACTCCATAGTAAAACCTGCTGTAATTGTAATGCTGAGCCAGCAGTGTATTTTTCAAAACATAATAATAACACTTTTCAGATCATTTTAAACATTCCACAATCACATGAATGGACCAGCGCTTCTTTTACCGAAAACCTGGTTTTTGATTTTAAAACAGCAGGATACATTTTAGATATAATACATGCATGCAAACACATTTGCTCATACCTGCTACTCAATTAACGTGTCGCCGAGTGGCAGATGCAATTAGCCAATCAGAATGCGTGGATGCGACACATCACTCTTTCGACTGCCAGTTTCCTCTGACAGTTTAGAATCCTTTCCTTCTGGCCAAATCTCCTTCACTGGAAGGAGCAGGCTGATTGTACAACTACAAGTGAGACAGAAAACTGTTCTGATCAATCTTTCAAACACGTGAGCCATGCCTCACTTTCATCAGACCATACGTGAGTGGAGCAGAACTTTCTCCCTCACGGCCACACATTCACACCAAACACACGCAGTCTTGGTATTTTCTCCTCCCTGTATGAACACAGTCGTAAAAACTGACTTCAAACCAGCAAAACGGTGAACAAAAACACCTCCTCCACAATGGAAAGGTTTGCTGGCTGAATGGTTGGGTAAAAATATACACTGTAACACTGTAACGTCTTCCCACCTGGGGAGTCAGCATATCACAGGTTTACAAAGGCTGGCTGAGAGAACGTTTCTTTCATGCTGCTCTCTCCTTCAGACTGTCCCTGGAGTCTGCCATTGCCAGGGACCACATGGCACCAATTCCAGTTGCAGACATCAAATAATCGCTTTTATTTCCTGGACAGGCCAAACTTCTTCACACGCATGTGTAGGATCTTCAGTGAGGTGACCATCCCAAACCAGAAGCGTCCACAGGTGGTGGACAGTCAGTCTCCAAATACTGCGGTTAGCTGCGAATATGCCAGATTGCCAGTGAATAAACAGTTGCGGATAGAAGCATCCGCAGGTGGTGGATAGTAACAGCCTCCAGATATTGCAGCTAGCTGCAAGTAATCCGGCTTACCAGCAAATAAACAAACAGTGGCGGACAGAGGCGTCCACAGGTGGTGGATAGCAACAGCCTCCAGATATTGCAAGTAGCTGCAAATAAGCTGGCTTGCCAGTGAACAAATAAACAATGGCAGATAGTAACAGCCTCCAAATGTTGTGGTTAGCTGTGAATAAGCCAGCTTGCCAGTGAATAAACTGGCGAACAAACTGGCAGCATTAGTAGCCTGAGATAATTTGAGCTGTCTGTTACAAACTTACTGCAGCACCAAGGAAAAACTGTCCGTTAGCTGACAGTTCCCCCCCCCCCCACCCCGCCCGAGACCTATGGTATAACCAGTTATGGCAGTGGTTGGAGGAAGGATGTTGTAAACCAGTGCTTAGAGTTTGGTCCGGCACCAGAGTCTTGTGGCAACGAGCAAACCACCCTCTTCTGACTGAGAGGTGGCCACGGCAGACTACTTTATAGCCGCCTATGTTGCCTCCTCAAGACGTCTCACACAGATGAATGTTCCAGTGGGGCAGGACCCCAGATCCATGAACACGTTCTTCAACACTGTTGAAGCAATGCAGGTTCACAGTGAACCAGACACCTGCACACGGACGGGCCCAGAACCCAAGGCACAGACAGCATGTCCCCGCTGAGGACCGAACAGATTACCACGCAATCCACTGAGGTCTGGATCGAGAGCTAAATCACCTTTACATCCAGTCAACCCACGATGCCTGAAGTAAAGGAAACCATATTGCATCACACTTTCTCTGCAATACACATCACCATTGCCTCTGTCAGTGGGGTTTCAGTTTGGACTGGTTAAGGTACCACTGGTGATCCTCAGGGCGAAGGCACCACGGAGTAGTCCTTATGTCACACTCCAGCACAATGTTCAGGATGGTGACGGGAAAGCCATCGATGTGCAGCTCCCGCTGGCTGTCCAAGCTGTACTTCACTGTCGTCACTCCCGTCTCTCGGTCAAGGCGCTTGGTTTTCTGCACACATAAGTGTGGACTGGTCAGACCTGTGAACTGGTTAGACCTACAGTCACCTCATCACAATTTACAAACCGGCTCAACAACCTTACAAAACTGTCGCCATACTTGCAAGTCACATTCCAAGCATTACCGACCAGTCGATCCCCCTTCACATCTCTGCAGTGACTGGTTACACCCCAGCCACTCCAGGGTTCCCTTTCTTTCATGCACTGATGGAAAGCGGACTCTCATCTGTCAGTTTCTGAGGCTATGGCATACCAACCTGTGGCAGAGATGTGAATGGAGTTGGCTGATAGTAAACGCCTGGAGTGTGATTACCACACTGCCACACTCCAGCTGGCTGACTGAAAATCTCCTGAGCAACGCAGCTCTCAGTTTCAAACACTTGACACTGCAGTAACCTTAACGTTCCAGTTGTAAAACAAAGCAGAGGGGAGCTAACTCAGTCAGACTGAAAATCTCCTGAGCAGCATAGTTCTCAGTTTCAAACACCTGAAGCTGTCATAACCTTTAAGGGCAGTCAACTTTCCAGTTGTAAAACAAAGAAGCAAGAGGAGCTAATGCAGACTGACTGAAATCTTCCAAGAAACATAGTTCTCCGTTTCAAACACTTGAGGCTCTATAAATAACCTCGAGAGGTCATCATCAAAACTGGTGTGGATGGGTATAAGGTTTATCAAGTTCACCAGTACTATCATCATACAAAGCTGGACAGTCATCACATTTATAGAGGCCAGAATAATCCAGACGTTGCAGTTTTTTCAACAGCTGGCTGGCCCAGCACTAATGAATACATGCCCACTTTTTTCCCCACATGAATGACACACTAGCAAAGATCTTACTGACTGCCAAAAATGTATTCACAACACTGGCTAAAGAGATTTAGAAATCATATCCAAACTCACTAGTTATGATCTTGGTGGCAAAAGAAAGTTCACAAATCTTAATCAAGCATACCTCTCTTTGATCAAAGTACCGATAGTTGTCTCTTGGGCGTTTTCGCCTGTCGTGGATATGTCGGAAGGACTTGAATCCTGTTGTCAAGTTCCCTGGTCGGCTGATCTGTTGAAGGCAGCATTTTAACACAGGTATCATCACAGTGTAAAATTATCATTTGACTTGTCACAATAATTATCCCACTCCTACAAGTTTACAGTAATACCAACAGTACCATTATGTCACTGTCAATAACAACTTTACAAGGAACCTGATCTCATCAACATGATCAACTTCAACCCTGTCAGCTTTTAAAGCCAAACTGAAAACCTTCCTCTTCTCACAGTATTTCCATCCTAACTAATATCAGTACCCAGTTTCTGCTACAGTCACTGTGTGTGTGTGTATATGTGTATGTGTGTGTGTGTTTGTAGTGTTTTTTTTTTAAATAGTTTGTTTTTGTTTGTTTTTTGGTCTTGTATAATACTTTATGTAAATTGTTTTGGTAGGACTATGCTCAACATATATCATATTAAGGTCAATATATATCATGTGAGTGCTCAGGGCGTTGATGAGCGCATGATAAATGTACATTATTATTATTATTAGAAGCAGTTTGAAAGAACAAAACAAAAACTACATGAACACAAGATCAAAATACAGTAACTTAAATCCTATACTGGCTATAGTTTTAATGTCCTGTCAACTGCAAAGGCTTGTCTCAGAATAAACCAAAAACGTACTGTAAGTAACTTGGTTTTTAACACCCAGTCAACCAGGACGGTTATAATTTATATCAGGGTGAATGTAGCAAGTCAAAACACATGCAAAACTCTGCTATAAAATCTCACTCAAGTCTCAACCAGGGACAAGAACAAAAAAGGCAATCCAAAATTTACATCAATATCCACGTTTAACATACATGCTACTTGTCAAAAACATGTAAGGCACACTCATCAGAACAGATCCACATTCAAAGCTAAAAAAGCACAAGGCCCAAGCATGTTAATATCTGTGAGTGGAAGCAGAGGCCAGAAGAATATTCAAACCGAAGATGGTCACAGTACCTGCAACTGGGCTTTCTTCATGCGCACGTAGAACTCGTCATCCTCTCGGCCCCATCCCCAGTAACGGTTGGACAGGCCATTCAGCTGAAGGAAAGCCACAATGAAACAAAACATCAAACACATCAGCCGAAGGAAAGCCAGAATGAAACAAAACATCAAACACATTCAGCTGAAGGAAAGCCACAATGAAACAAAACATCAAACGCATTCAGCTGAAGGAAAGCCAGAATGAAACAAAACATCAAACACATTCAGCCGAAGGAAAGCCAGAATGAAACAAAACATCAAACACATTCAGCCGAAGGAAAGCCAGAATGAAAAAAAACATCAAACACATTCAGCCGAAGGAAAGCCAGAATGAAACAAAACATCAAACACATTCAGCCGAAGGAAAGCCAGAATGAAACAAAACATCAAACACATCAGCCGAAGGAAAGCCAGAATGAAACAAAACATCAAACACATCAGCCGAAGGAAAGCCACAATGAATCAAAACATCAGACACATCAGCTGAAGGAAAGCCAGAATGAAACAAAACATCAAACGCATTCAGCTGAAGGAAAGCCACAATGAATCAAAACATCAAACACATTCAGCTGAAGGAAAGCCACAATGAATCAAAACATCAGACACATCAGCTGAAGGAAAGCCAGAATGAAACAAAACATCAAACACGTTCAGCTGAAGGAAAGCCAGAATGAAACAGAACATCAAACACATCAGCTGAAGGAAAGCCACAATGAAACAAAACATCAGACACATCAGCTGAAGGAAAGCCAGAATGAAACAAAACATCAAACACGTTCAGCTGAAGGAAAGCCAGAATGAAACAAAACATCAGACACATCAGCTGAGGGAAAGCCAGAATGAAACAAAACATCAAACATGTTCAGCTGAAGGAAAGCCAGAATGAAACAAAACATCAAACACATTCAGCTGAAGGAAAGCCAGTATGAAACAAAACATCAAACACATTCAGCTGAAGGAGAGCCACAATGAATCAAAACATCAGCCGAAGGAAAGCCAGAATGAAACAAAACATCAAACACATTCAGCTGAAGGAAAGCCAGAATGAAACAAAACGTCAAACACGTTCAGCTAAAGGAAAGCCAGAATAAAACAAAAAATCAACCACCACTTGTTGTATGGCAAGAAGAAACCCAACCCATAACCAGCCCAACAGGTTCAGCCCAAAGCTACCGTTCTGGTACAGAGCAGCACACGGTCTACTCTGCCATGGATGGTGACATCTAAAATCATCATTTCCCGGCACACATCATCTGATATTGTTCTTGCCTATCACTTACAAAAAGTAAATCAGATGTCATACTTGGAATGTAAGTTACTACTACACAGCAGTATAATAGGGGTCAGGGTGGGGGGGAATGCTGAGCCTTCAAGGGGAAAGAACTGGTGTTTGATACCAGTTTAATACCACAGTTTAAACATAAAGTTTAAAAAAAATATTACAAGAAGAAAAAAAGAGAGGAGCACTAGGAACCATGACCAGAGGAGTTCCCAAAGGACTGTTGGAACAAAAACCTAAAAACAAGGGGTGGTTTCTCATGAGGGTGGTCTTTTTTAACAGGGTGACAAAAAACAAAACAAAACAAAAAGAACAAGAAGAAAAAAGTACCAGTTCGAAGTGCTCGTTTCTGACCAGGAGGATTCCACCCACAAACGTTTTGTAGTGGTACAAGGGGTGAAGGTGGGGGGCGGCCAGATGGAAGGGGCCATTCTCCGGAAACACATAATGCAGGTCAGGATTAACAGGAAGCAGGTCAACATCATGCATGGCCACGTGGTCACACTCTCCTCTGGACTCCAGGTACCCCACGTTGATCAGGGAAGCACGGTTGAACCTGCATTGCACAAGTCAAGACAGAGGTCAGAATACAATCCATTATGACAGCTACTGAATTGCACTGGCCAGAACAGAGAGGTCAGCATACAGTCAATCAATTTTTCCATTATGACAGCTATTGAATTGCACAGGTCAGCATACAGTCAATATATTTCCCATTATAACAGCTATGATACAAAGAAATATCCCATGCTAGAGTGATAGTGTTGAAATTATCGATCAAGAAACATGAATGTCCAAAGAGTTCATACGTCAAATCAGGAACCTATTTTTCTATCTAAATATATCAGAATGGCATGATTTGGTCATTTTGGCTGGGGGAGTGGGGGGTGGGGGGGTGTGCAATGGTATTACTTGTTTGTTGAACGGTATCCTCTTGTGGTTGGGTGCAGACCTCTGTTTAATCAATTAATCCTTGAAGTTGAAATAAAATGCACGTCTGATTTTGGCACGAGGGGACACTAATCTTATGCACAGTTTAGCTCAGTTCAAGACAGTATAGCTCCAAATATATGGAACTAAAGAGACATATATATATATATATATATATATAATATGCACCCTGCCACATTTTCAGAAGTTTCCCCCAATGCTTTCTGTGCTGTCTAGACACTTCATCTTGAGCTTTCATCACTGATAAGTCAATTCTTTCCCTTTGGGAATCCGACGCCAAAGACCTGTTCCAAAAAGTGCACCCTTCAACTGGGTGACTACCTCCAAAAAGCATGTAGACACAATTAACAGCACCTGCACTGCAGACTGGTGTCATCAAATGGGTATTTTTGCATACTGGTATTTTTGCCCCACCCCAAGTGACAAACACTTCCGGAGAATGCAGGGTCACTCTTCAACACAAAAATGAAAGGTTTTCTCTGAAATACCTGTAGTTGTCCACCTGATTCAAGACAAAGATCTTGTAGAGCTTGTCCTGCTGCTGCAAAAACTGTGATAGGTATGGCACAAATTCCATCAGCTCCTCAAAGCGATCTCGGAAGGGCACCAACACTGCCAACTTGTGACCGTCTCCCTTTGCAGCCACGTACTTTGGGGAAGCCTTGGTGTCTCTCTCCAGTGGTTGGTTCCCTTGATTTGGATGTGGCTGACTGCAATGAGGTACACATTTAAGTCTAGCATAATATATATATATATGACTAGTGAGCATGCTAAAAGTAAAACACTGTTCAAGTTAGGAGAATGTGGTATTAACACTACCAGTAATGCTCATACTTTTGACAGCTGGATTATGAAAGCCACACTTATGTCAGTTTATAAAGAAACAAATCCTTTAAGTGGCAGTACAATCAACAAGCATTTTCCAAAGACTGATTGTGGCCACTTTATGGATGAAGATGTGGTGTGTGTGTGTGTGTGTGTGTTGAGCGTGTGCACGCCTGCAGGCATGTGTGTGAAATATTAATCCGTATCTCATAAACAGAGTTGTTGTCTGTCTGTCTGTCAGCATCAACACCATGATTTGGCACTCAGCCCACCACACTTGCTGAGATGAAACTTCGCATGAAATTCCCTGGGACACAAGGGTTGTATAGTATGAGCAACACCTCTTTTGCCAATTCACATTAATGCTAAAGATTGTTGAAGCGAATGAATGAATCTCTGTGTGTGAAAGAAAAGAATGAGTCTGTTAGGTATTAGCTTAACTGCATTCCTGGTTGTCAGGTGGCTCCATGGTGTAATGATTACAACTCTGTTCTCTTAATCTTATGCCAGTCATCTGAGTTCGAATCTTAGATGGAACCAGTTTACATTTCACCTTTTTAAATTTGTATTTCCAATTTTAGATGCTGAAACACCAACATTATTGAAACTGTGCAGCCTTCTTTTTTATTTTAAATTTTGGTCGTTGGTAGAACGCAATATTTTTTTATATCTTTTATTTCAGCTGCTGCAAAACAACAGTATCAAAAATGTGGAATGTTTTTTCTTTTCTTTTCTCCTTCTGCATATATATATATATATGCATCTGTGTCACTGTCAGCACCAATGTCATCAAAAATAACTTCCGCAGTTTGATGCCCCTTAAACACTTTGTGAGTGGAAAGTTGTGAACTGATCCAGATATAGGCTAAAGTGATATAGGCTATAATATGATGGTGATGTAGTACTAGTACTAGTACATAGTAGCCAGATGAATGTACAAACACCATACCTGCACAAGCAAACAGCATCATGCATGGGAGCTAGAGCCAGAAAGAAAACAACACACAGGGTGACAGCAATGCACAGCAGCAGTGCCTTGGTCAGCACTCTCGTCCCCATCCAGGCAGCCTTGACCTAGGTTAGTCCACAGGTGGCCTTGTCTTCAGCTGTGGCATGTTGGGGTCAACTGACATCATCTTAAGAGTGCCATTGTAGTTTGTATCACCTGCTGACCCAAAACCAGTGATTTATTAAAGACAGTCACATTTGAAATGTAAATATATAATACCTATACAGTTTAACTTTAATAATATAATATCTATACACATTTATCTTATTTATAAATAAAGAAGAGTCTCTGTCTGTGGGTCTGTCTGTGTCAACACAGTAAATAAGTTGCTGCTCAACCCACTGAACTGAGATGAAACTTAGTGTGAAGAGTCCTTGCCCTTGCGAAATGTGGGTCCTATGTACCTCTAGTATGGGTAACACCTCTTTTACTAATAAACTCAACAATGCTACTGCCGTACAGGTAACTGAAGCTGAACAAGTTGCTTTGGGAAGTAAAGGCAGGGTGACACAAAGTGAACAGCAGCCCTGTTTCTAAGATAGCTTTGTGGTCTAATGGTTAGCACTCTGGACTCTAACATCAGCAATTGCAAGTTCAAATATTGATATGGAACCTATGGAATATTTGTCTACACCCATCCCTTTAAACAAAAATTTTTTTTTTTTTTTTTTTACTCAGCTGCTGTAACATCAACATAAAAAAAGATTTAAAAAAAGGGCAACCATTATTTTTCTCTCTCAGTCTATGTATAATATATATATATATATATATATATATATATATATATAATGTCTTTATGTCACTGGCAACATCCACATCATGGAAAAAAGCTTCAGTGGTTCCATTTCTGTGGAAGAGCTGATGAAATCGACATTTTGCTTGAATCATTATCCATTAATAAAAAAAATGTTACAAACTTCCTCAATAACTGTTCTGACCAAAGCAAACCACAATGTACTCTTTGGAGGGTTCCCCGTGCACTAAATTTAATAAATATGGAAGTCAAACAGCACTAAGCCAGACTACTGTGACTGTCCAGATGAAGCAGTGTACATTTCAAGATCAAGATCAAGATCAAGAGTTTGAAATGGCCCACGCCACAGATAAAGGGGTAGATCTACTGTAATTCGACGTCATAGTTCAGGAGCTGTGTGAGAGTCGAGGTGGCCGTCCTGGGCTGTCCGTCCTGACGAGCCTTCTGGTTTCCGTGGACGTAAAGCTATACTGAACCATGCTTCGGCATTGGTCTCAGCTTGTCCCTAATATGTCAACTGACATCTGAGGACATTAAGCAACACTACCTACCTACCTACCTAATTCGACGAAGTAAACAATAAGAAGAACATTCAAGATGTCGATAAGTTTTGCGCTTTCATGTACACGTGTAGACATCGCGTTCACGAGTGAACCAGAAATTGACTAAAAAAGTAAAATAGGAAGAATGCTCCCTTCCAACAGGAGTTCCAAAATGGTCGCGGCTGCAGACGATGGTCAACTCGACGAAGTAAACAACAAGAACTGAAAAAGAATACCATTGAAGATGTCGACAGGTAGCGTTTTCGTGCCTAATGATATGGCAGAGACTGCTAGGGTGTTGCAGTTAGTAAAACACGACAAATCACACCCAGAATCTGGCCTGCCATGCCCCGCATCTAAAGCCACATGTTTACTGGAAACTCAAGATTCAGTGCAATCACTGCTTCTGGAGTTCTCGCAAGCTACATAATGCAGCGTATACACATAAAATACTCTACTGCTAACCAGAGAGCATTGTAACATACCTCCAACGTCGGCAACGTGAAAACGATGACTTTTCAAGTGAAAGCTGCAGGAACTTAGGAAGACAGCTCTTTTTAGTGGAGGTGACGCACGTACAAGGGAGGTCACACCAGGAGCAATAAAGGCGTGTCGTCTGCAACAGGGCGTGGTCGTACAGCTTTTGGGAACATCTGCGTCAATGCCAGCGTGTGTGTTGCGCTAACAGTTGGATCTCCAAAGTGACTGGGTACAAAAGTTACCGTCACAAATATACTGAATAGTAGTAATTTTCTATTTTAATGTCCAAAATTCTTTCTTCGTTATAGTTTCACTGATTTCCATTGCGGGCCATTCTTTCAGTTTTGTGTTGCCGTGCTTGCCGCTGTTTGGAAAGCCTATCAGCCTTATGGCTGTACTTCTCGACCGCACATTTATGCCTGCATCAGTCAGCCCCGAACTGGTATTTCACCCGCTTTTGATTGACGTTGTTTAAAATGCAATGGCGAATTAAGAGTATCACTGAGATGACTCATGTCACTCATGTGACACATTCACACACACACACACACACACACACACACACACACACACACACACACACACACACACACACACACACACACACACACACACACACGACAACACACACACACACACACACACACACACACACACACACACACACACACACACACTGACACACACACACACACACACACACACACACACACACACACACACACACACACACACACACACACACACACACACACACACACACACACACACACACACACACTGTCACAACGGCCATTTGAAAATTAAACTGCAGACTCAATCCGCTAAAACAGCGAGAACATTGCCGCCACTGACAAGGCTGAAGGGCATTCCGAACAGCCAAGTACGACCGAAAAGTGGACACAAAATGAAAAACTGGACTTGAAAGCAAATATGACACTACAAATAGGACATTACCCGAATAATAGTTACACTTTTTTTAATAGTTCCACCTCACTGAGTCTCTGCAGGCTAACACAAGGCCCGTCATTTAAAACTCGGTGTCAGACGGCAGCAATGAATGCTACGAGACCGCGACATGATTTTCACCATTGCAAACAGCTTTTGTTGCCGGGCTAAGGGGGTATTTAAACTGACACAGACTGTATTCGTGTTTTCTGCTCCAGCCTGGGTTTGAATTAAAGCAGTAATGGAAAGCCGATATCCTTGACTTTTGCTCTGTGTGGCCATCAGCCGTGTCAGTATCGTATACCGGCAATCCGTACAGAGAATAATACGTGACATGCAGGCCTAGGCCAGTATATCTGATACGCAAATACTCGAACAAACAGATATCGTTGGCAATGTCTAGTCTGCGGCAATGCAGGGCAAACAAAGGAGATGAACCAGTTCAGTAACCGGTGACACGGTGCGAGATTCCCATTACTTCCACTTGTTAGTTCACCCTCGCCCACCGCCGCACATCTTGGTATTGTCCAGAGCACGTTCCCTTCACAGTCTTAAAACTTACACAGTTCCATCACCATGACTCAATGATTATGTCATTTTGCTTTTATATTTTCGCCGGGGGATTGTGGAAAATAGGGGGGTGGGGCGAGGAGAAAAAATATGGATTCTTTATGGCGCCCCATCTCAGTCATAAGAGCCCGGGGCGCTTACAAAGGCTTACAAATGTGCGCATTCATCACACACACACACACACACACACACACACACACACACACACACACACACAACACACACAACACACACACACACACACACACACACACACACACACACACACACACACACACACTCCCTAAAAATGCATGACTCGAATGTTAATGATGGGGTTGGTAGTGGAAAAGAAAAGAAAGAAAGAAAACAAGTTAGTATGCATTAGAGCGGAACAATTTTGACTTAAAGGAACTCTCCTTCGGCGGCTAAACTTCGTGTGTGCTTAGAGGAGGTTAAACGAACATGATCAGCGTTAAAAGTTTTGTGATTGAACGTGCCGTTGATTTTATAACGATTTTAGAAGAGGACTTTCCCAGACAGTGTTTCTAACACTATTTTCACGAGCTCTTTCCCGCGTTTCAGTATGACATCATTGATAGGATACCGGAACTTCTCAGTTTTGTGTACATGTCATGTATAAATTATTTTTGTCAATGTTTATTTTTTAAATCTGGACAGTCTGTGTGAAATAGTTTCATTTTCCTAGCATTTTCATCGGGAAGAGCACAAAAAAACTAGGAAATAAATTGATAGTGTTTGAAATTGCCAAGACGAACAATGAAATGATGTCTAGCGTTCTTTCGAACATTTTAGGGTGGCCTGGGGGAAATTCATTCAAACAGGTACGTTTGATTCACATTCACGCTTCGAGACACGATTCTGTCACAGTGGCTCAACCAACACAAGCTCGTAGTGGTTTGTAGACACCTTCGACCAATCGCAGACTAGTATACAACACAACTACCCGTGTGATTTCATGGATTATGAAAGAAAACATTCTTTTTTTGAGGAATGAATGAACAACTACTGGTGACGTTGACAAAACTGATAGAACAGATCTAGGGAAATGTATTCACCTATACGACGAAACACAAGGAAACAATGAAACATCGTGACGAGCGCTTTCAACAGAAAATTGTCTTCGTCAGGTGCAAGAAAATAGACAGATAACAATAAAACAAGAAGGAAGCAAAGAAGAAGACAGACAAGAAGAAGTTGATGTAAAAATAAAATAAAATGTATACGCAGATTTAAAACGACGTCATCAAAATGACGAAAATTAGGAAGATTTTTGAGTGGGCAGATCGTGGCAAACACTGAACTTCAAAACAAACAAGATCTGCCAACAATATGTCGGTCCTTACTTTTCGTACAACCCACACAATGGTTTTGTTGCCAAGCGAATAGCATTAAGGTTCCCAAAGTAGGACAGGTTTTCCCATACGCTACTTGTAACAATCATTCGTTTGTTCTGACTGATCCATTAAGAGGCTGATGATGCGGTTTGGAAAAGTTCAATTGTAAGGTTGATGCGTAGTACTGAGTGCAGTTCACAAGGTGTTTGGGTGGCCGAAGTTCCCCCAACCGAGCGAGTGGACGAATTTCCCCCATGCCACCCTAGGTGTTTGGCTCAATGAAATGATGGCAAAATCATTTTGACGTCATTACGATATCAATAATTTGACGCAAGATTATAGAAAGTAGAAGGAAGAGTCGAAGGAAACAATGGCTCTAGAAGTAGCTACTGATGGCAAGAATGACAAAACTGAAAAGAACGACTAGGAATATGTACATAACAAGAGAACACGGGATGGGACATGTGTTTTGTTTTGTGTGCCGCTTTCTTTTGTGTTAATATATAATAAATACATTCTTTCATGTGCTGTTATAAGGAGCAAATAGCCATTTGAACGAAAGCAACGAAGAACTGAAAATGAAACAGTGGTGTTTATATCTTCATAGTTCTTTTCCATTTTTCAAGATTATGCAATCAAAGCAGAGATAATTTGGAGTTACTACCGTTTATCTTCGGAGGACCCAAATAAAAAGAACGTTTAGCTCGCCTGGCAAGAGACCGACAACGTAGATACAGGTCGTGGCTAGTAAACCTGGGTGACCGGGTGGAGAGGTGGAGAGAGCGGTGCACAAGGTTAGACGTCTGCGACAGGAAACTGGCAAAGCTGTTGCTGGACAAGTAAAAGAAAAAGTTCATGATACTTCTTTTTTGATTGATAGGAGTAGTCTACAGGGAACCATACGTTTAAATATTCTACTAAGTACTACCTGTTTGCGTAAGTATTTGTTTCTGGCGTGCTACCGGCTGGTAGGTTTTTCTTTTCATTATTATTATTATGGTGTCTAAAAATATTTCCTGTAGTAGCATCGGATCAATACGCTGAGAAAGAACTGTCACCCAACACTTTGCACCTCGGTCCATCGCCGAGCATTATTAGTAAACGGCAGCTACAGGTTTCATCCACTATAGTGAAGTACACATAGCACGATTAGGAGATTTATTCAAAGAAAGACATAAAATTATTCACACAATCATCAGTTAAGTCGCCCGACAAATTATTACGCCTGAGCAGATTACGTGCCTGAGACAACGCCATTATCAACTGTTTGTAGGCCGAGTCTACAAAACCTTGTGTAAAACAACAAAATGCAATGACGTAATACGCATCCCGTAAATAGCTGCCCCCGGGCGGAGATCCCCAATCTTTTTTTTAGATAACTACAGTTATTATTAAATTGCCGCATTTCAACAGGATCAAAGCAGAAATGAATGCTACATAATAATCGCACATAAAACAATAAAAATTCATGCAAAAAATCGTTTTTTTTAAAGCCAAATCTGAGTGGGCCAGTCCCTTTAAAGGCATACGCTCCAAAATGATCGATGACTCGGCAAGATTATCTATATTTTTGTTTATTTTATTTTTTTAAATCGCGGGCCACGTTTTTTAGCATATATATGAACACATACTTTGATAATAATATGCAGTAAAAAATATATATCTAAAGTGTGAGTCACCATATTTAATTTTTTAATATTGGGCTCTAAAGATACCTCCAGGCCTTTTCGTCTGATTGAAGAACTGCACGCATTTGACACGTTAAGACCAAAATATTTGGGCACCGCTCTTTTTCCTATGCTGCTCTTTCTGTCTGGAATTCTCTGCTTCGTGAAATTAACCCCGTCACTGATACGATGTCACTTGAAAACAACCAATACAATCGGGACATTTGAAACCCTTAAGCATTTTTGTCTTCTTTTTCGCACTGGCATGTGAAAGGATTTTCACCAAAACGCATAGGACAGGAAAATATGCTGTTTGCAGGTGCGTCCGTGCATCTTTCAGCCTGGAAGTTTTACAGGCTGGGCGGGCAGTGAAGGGGTTAAACACTCTCAGTCAACCACTACATTTAAAACCGCATGGAGGATTCATTGTTTAAAACCTATTACTGCAAGCAAACTTCCCCCCCCCTCCCCCCACTCCCTCCACACACACACACACACACACCTGTTTTTAAATTATTTAGGTTGACTGAAATGGGGTGTCAATGTGCGTGTATGTGTGCGTACGTGTGTGTAATGTAGGTCTGGCTCTATGGCTTTCTGTGCTAGTCATCGTAACTGTCGTTTTTTGTTTGTGGTGTCTCAACGTGGATGTAGTTTATATTTTATTTAAATTCTGTAAAGGGCGCCGAACTCTATTTCTATGTGAGAGGTTCGCGTTGTACAAACATTTCTTTCTATTAATTCCCTATTATTATTCTACTATTTTTTACCGGATAAATCAATATTTGTTTGAACATATTTTCGGTAAATCACTTTTGACCATAGGCAGTTCTCAAACAGTAGGTCTCACAGAAGGATAAATAAAAACTTGACATAATAAGTCAGCAGGATAGAATTCCAGTCAAATTCTCTCTTTGGAAACCAGCTTAATTTATCGCTAAAATGATAAAATCTTTTTGCACAAAATCACTCAAAATAAAAATACTCTTGTCAGACCTATGTCAGTCCGTAAAACTTTGCAACCGAAAGGACAGATATAAGTCAGACTTTAAATATAAAAGAAACGGAGGGGTCACTAGGTTCTTTATTGCACAGTGCAACGCACTTCAACCCTACCCCTACGGCATGAATTACGAATAAAACTGACTTCATTCGGCATGTATGCCATTACAGGTGTCAGTGAGAGAGGAAATAAATGCTTAGAATTGGGGTTCACTAAGGATGAACAAATAGAAACGTGATGAAAGATTCAGCAGTAAGAGGCACTACGGAAAACGTTCTATTCAGAAACCAGCTTCATTTGTCGAGAAAATGATTGAAGCATTGAGCCTTTTCCCGCAAAATCACAATAGTTAAAAATGCGCTGTTGCCAGCAAAGTTTTAAGGATGCATGACATTGTGACAGGTGCATTTTTAAACCATCTCTGGCAGCGAATTCTGTGTCTATGTCGGCACAACAACAGTTTCGTAAACTGTGAATCCTGCGCTGGAATCCTGTGCCGCTGTCGGAACAACAATCTCTGACAGCGATTTCTGCCCCCATGTGTCGGCACAACAACAATTTCCGACAGCGATTCCTGCCCCACATGTGTCGGCACAACAACAATCTCTGACAGCGATTCCTGCTCCACATGTGTCGGCACAACAACAATCTCTGACAGTGATTCCTGCCCCCATGTGTCGGCACAACAACAATTTCTGACAGCGATTCCTGCCCCCATGTGTCGGCACAACAACAATTTCTGACAGCGATTCCTGCCCCACATGTGTCGGCACAACAACAATCTCTGACAGCGATTCCTGCCCCACATGTGTCGGCACAACAATTTCTGACAGCGATTCCTGCCCCACATGTGTCGGCACAACAACAATCTCTGACAGCGATTCCTGCCCCACATGTGTCGGCACAACAACAATCTCTGACAGCGATTCCTGCCCCACATGTGTCGGCACAACAACAATCTCCGACAGTGATTCCTGCCCCACATGTGTCGGCACAACAACAATCTCCGACAGCGATTCCTGCCCCACATGTGTCGGCACAACAACAATCTCTGACAGCGATTCCTGCCCCACATGTGTCGGCACAACTACACTCTCTGGCAGAGATTCCTGCCCCACATGTGTCGGCACAACAACAACGTCTGGCGGCGAATCCTGCCCACTGTGTCGGCACAACAACCCCTGGCAGAGAATCCTGCCTCTGTGTCGGCACAACAACAATCACTGGCAGTGAATCCTGAGCCTGTGTCGGCAAAACAAAAATCTCTGCCAGCGAATCCTACGCGTATGTCAGCACAACAGTATCTCACGGTGAATACTGCACCCGTGTCGGCACAACACCAATCTCTGGCAGTGAATCTTGCGACTATGTCAGCACAACAACGTCTGCCGGTGAATCCTGCGCCCGTGTCGGCAGAACAATCTCGAGCAGTGATCGAATCCTGCGCCTGTCAATGTCGGCACAACAACAATCTCTAGCGGCGAACCCTGCCGCTGTGTCGGCACAACAACAATCTCTGAGACTGTGAGAGACAGCGAATCCTGCCCGGCCTCTCTGAAAGCGAACCCAGCGCCTCTCTAACAGCGAATCTCGCGCCTTTGTCGGCGCTGCCTTTCGTTCACAAGGCTCGAGACTTATTCGAGCTCTCTTCAGATGATGAAGTGATGCTTAATGTCCTCAGATGTCAGTTGACATATTAGGGACAAGTTGTGACCAACGCCGAAGCACGGTGCAATAATGTTTTACGTCCACGGAAACCAGAAGGCTCGTTAGGACGGACAGCCCAGGACGGCCACCTCGACTCTCTCACACAGCTCCTGAACTATGTGCTCTCTTCATACTGATGAAGCCGTGAAGAAGTCTCAGTGAAGAACGCGGTTTCCCAAACTGAATGACCTGATGTGCACGTATCGTGTAACCCCGAGCGTCACGGCACGCTTGACTCCGCACTCTCCTCCCAGGCGTGCTTGGGCGGTCCAAACGGTGGAAACGGCGGTAAAGCGTCCAAAGAATAAAACTCGGGTGATTTGTTTGGACACATGGGCTGAACGCAGGACGCCATTTTACAAAGCAGGCTCGGACTCGTTTTCTGTTCGCCCGGAGAGTAACCGGCACTGCTGCTTCTGTCTTCGTCGTCGTCGGCAAAGTCGTCGTCGCCGCGAACGCTGTTGCCCCCAAAGTTGAAGTTGTTGCCGCACAGGCCATCGCCACGATTGACGTCTGTACAGCTGAATTTACTGCGTAAACCGCTGACGTCGTCACGAACGTTCTCCCGGCGGCAGTAGAAGTCGTTGCGCAGGTCGTCGACGCAGTCGTCACGACGAAAATTGTCGCAGCACTTTAAGTCATTGGGCAAGTCGCCGACGTGGTCGACGTTGTCCCGAAAATTGTCACAGTGGTTTTGTTCGCCTGAAATGCCGCCGCCGCTGTTGTTCGGATCGTCACGACTGTCCCCCAAGGCGACACTGTGGTGAGCGTCACCATGGGCGGCGTCGCGGTGACTCTGGCTACGGTCGTTGATCAAGTTGTTGCGGTGGTTGTTCAGGTTCTCCCGGCAGTCCCAGGCCGCGCTGCGCGTGAGGTTGCCGCGGCAGACCCGGAAGCCGCCGGACTGACTGACGCGACCGCCAAGGTCAGTGCCGCTCTGTCGCGTGGGGGTGGATCTGGACGGCGTCCGGGAAGAGGAGGAGCTCCCAGTACCATCCACCTGAACGCCCGCAGCCAACGCCGAGTGGCGACGGGGGTGTATGGGGGGCAGGCTGGCCGACGGTGTGCTGGGGGCCCACACCGGCAGGTGCTGGGGCCTTACTTCGGGGGTCCTGGGTTCTTTGTGGCCGGCGGCCCCGTCGTGGTAGGGAATGTCCCCGATGTCGTCGAAGGGAGCGGGACCCACGCAGCAGTATCGGATGGTCGAGCTCTGCAATCATACACAGTCAAAGGGAAATGTTTTTCTTTGTTGTTGTTGTAACGTTCCCCTGCTGAACAGTCTAGGAGCCAGCTGAGACATTGACAATTAATGCGTTTCTTTGTTGTTGTTGTTGTTGTTGTTGTTGTTGTTGTAGTGTTCCCCTGCTGAACAGTCTAGGGGTCACCTGGTGCACTGACAATGAATGCGTTTCACAGGGTGGGGATTGAGTGTTTGGCCTGCTTTTGTGTTTTGTTTATGTGTTTGTTTTGTTTTGCATAGTTGACGCCGCGAATCTGACATTAACTAGGCCTCGGTCTCTTCTGGGTACAGACTTATGGCCTACCGCAAGAGTTAGTTAATTAGTCAGTCAGTCAGATATTCAAAATTCAACGTACAGTCAGCCATAGGCTAAGGGTCGTAGGACGAAACGGTTCATTTAACCACAAGTATTAGTTACTGGATGTGAAAAGCCCAGCCAACTGTAAAAAGAAGCCGAATGACAGCGAAACGCAACTGTAAGTAAGTAAACATGGTGCTTAACGTCCACAGAAACTTAAGGCTTAACAGGAACGGGGGAAGTGTGTGTGCGTGTGGGGGGGGGGGGGGGGGGGGCGTATGGAGGGGGGGGGGCGTATGGAGGGGGGGGTTATATACCTATCGCTACACTGTCGCTACCAGAATAACTCCTGCATTAAGATAGGCAGCGATGAGAGCCATTTGAATGTTTCCTTAACTGCGAGAGACAAAGTCACAAGACACTGTCCACAAACAACACAACTGATCAAGTCATCAGCAAAAGCCTAGCTCGCATCTGTGAACGGCATTCGCCACATAACGTTCCAAGAGGATCACGTGGGGTGAGTGGGTGGGTGGGGGGTTAAATTGGACGAAACAGGAAGGCAGAGATTAGACAGACACGTACAGCAAGACTTCAAACGGACACCATCTTCCGCGTACACACTGCTATGGCCCGACATTCGCGGGCAACAGGAAGTTCGCAAATAACATAATTAGGATGATCAAGGCTCAGACCTCGGGCATTATGATTTGTAGATCCGAGGGAGGACTGCTGTGTCATTCGGAGGTGGCCATGCAGTTGCCAACAATGCGGCATTCTTTCCGAGGATCTACAATAAACGCTGTCTGGGCCTTGATCATCGAGTTTGTCTTCATTTCAATAGTACAATAACAAAACAAAACAAAACAAAACAAAACAAAACAAACACACACACACACACACACACACACACACACACACACACACACACACACACACACGCATGCGCACGCACGCACGCACGCACGCCACGCACACACA
This sequence comes from Alviniconcha marisindica, assembly GCA_018857735.1. Classification (NCBI taxonomy): domain Eukaryota; kingdom Metazoa; phylum Mollusca; class Gastropoda; family Provannidae; genus Alviniconcha; species Alviniconcha marisindica. The sequence continues at coordinate 54,882 of JABMCL010001131.1, forward strand.
TCACACACACACAACAACAACAAACAAACAAACAAGTAAACAAAGAAAAATCTTAAGTGCCGACCGAAGTTTGGCATAACACAGCGAAAAGCTAGACCCTGCCCATGGGGCCAGTTCAACAAACACTTCAACAAAACATGTCTTCGTTGGCTGCATCACGTAAATATCGTGTTTTTCGCCCTCAGTGACAATTAAATCTTGTTTAGCCGAGAGGACCGCAGGCGTTTTGCCAACGTGTTTCCATTCTTTTTGCTGCCTTTTTTCAGTCATGCTTTTTCGGCGGTCGTTTGTGTGCCCTAAATCCTATCACGTTTAACCATTAACTGTTATCATGGAAATTCTCAGTTGCATTGCTGTCCGTCAGTTACAGTAATCAACTGTAGCTCAGGAAACATGCCAACTGAGGGGAAAAGGTATTTGTCACTCACTGTAGTCTGACAGTGAAAATGACACCGATGCAAGTGGAAATGGAGACAATAATTATCGATCTTTGCAATCGCAAGCAATTAATGAAAACAACTGGTCCGCGTCTGGAGATGTGATTTGATGACAAAAGTTAATGCTCTTTGGTGAAACACACATTTATATATGACAGATCTGATAACCATTATACCATGAGAAGAGTGTTCGGCAGTTACCGATTTAACCTACATTAGGCCCATTGTTTATATACTTTGCTACAGCCTCGATCTGATTTTACACCACAAATGACAACAGACAATGCGCTTTGGTGAAATACACATTTATACATAATACATCTGATATATATATATGCCATAAAAAAGAGTCAACTGTTTGGCAGCTACAGATTTAGTCTATGTTATTGTTTATATATTTTGCTACAGCCTCGATCTGATTTTACACCGCAAAATTCGCGCTATTTAGCCTAGCTCTCTAAAACGTAAAAGCTTCAATTTCCCACATGGTTGAAATTTTCTGCCAGCATCCCTTAAATTGTCTCCCATCCATAATCCAGGAAGCCATGCAAGCCTGATCAGCATCCAGCACCTTTGACCGGGCCGGGAAGGATGCCCGTTGGAAATCGAGGTTAGGGGTCAATCCGAGCATCGCTTTCCGGCACCTTCCTCCATACTTTGCCACAATTGAAGGGACACTATCTGTCCACCGACGCTGTCTGCGCCCTCCGAAAGGTCTGGGTACTAACGGGACTGTGGAAGCAGCATATCGCGTCCAAGCACGCACGTAAACATGAGGCGCGTCCGCCCCGGATAAAAAGAAAAAAGGAGAGAGAGAGAGAGAGAGAGAGAGAGAGAGAGAGAGAGAGAGAGAGAGAGAGAGAGAGAGAGAAAAGGAGTTCCGTTTCAAACGATTTTGCTTTTATTTATGCAGGCGTAAGCAACGTGGGCAGTTATAAGGGAAACGCCTGATATAATCTGAGTTGTTTGTTACAAACTTACTGCCATTTGAGCACTAACGAAAAACTGTCCGTTTGCTGGCAGTTTCTCGAGACCTATGGCGTAACCAGTTATGGAGGAGTATGGCTATCATCTTTGTTTAGAAAAGTAGGCTTTTAGTCTGTATATTTTACAACACTATCTTATAGTCTGTATATATGGGGATGTAACTTCGGTGGAGTTTGTGTGTACCTTCTATATTGCTAACCATGTACCTTTATGCTACTAGCTACCATCACCATGTTCCAAATCCCGACGGCAAAATAAAGCACAACGTGGCAGCGTTGGGCCTATGCCTAAGTTTAGGGTACCAAGCTAACTACTGAAAAGTGAAGAAACAGCTTCCCGGGGGCTGCAATCTTCTCCTAGTTGCCGAATCGTGGGGCCGACAACAGCTCGGCCTGTTGCTGTGACTGGCGTGAAACTCTCCACTGATCGGTAATTATGGAAAAGAGTAGCTCTCTTTGGAACGGGTTTATGGGACCCCCCTCCCCCTCTCCCCTGTGCCTGTCATATCTGTAGTAAATTCGAGTATCAAAATCAGTCTGGGACAACTATCAAATTATTCGTGATTTGTGTGTGTGTGTGTGTGTGTGTGTGTGTGTGTGTGCGTGCGTGTGCGTGCGTGCGTGCGTGTGCGTGCGTGCGTGCGTGCATGCGTGCGTGCGTGTGCGTGCGTGCGTGTGCGTGTGTGTGTGTTTAATTTTGCTTAAAAAAGAAAGGTTTGGTTCTTTCTTTTTCTTTCTAATGCAGCGACAGATAAAATGCTACGCGTTAGTTGTCCTACACTGCGTGATATATTATTTAGAAGCACAGCGAAGAAGACCCGACGTCGTGAATGCTCGTTACGGACTGCTGTAGCATTGAAGCTGTTGACACAAGGCCCCCACCGAAACGCCCGAGCTGTACCTTACTCGTAATTGGATTTTAACGTCCTGTCAGCCGCACCAGGGTCACCTCAGGACAAGCGTCAAACAGAACCACAATGACGCGGGATAGAGGCCGTCCAGAAACGCGCGACTCGATTTGTCGATAACCGATCCCGCAGCGCTTCTTGCGCGAAGGGGGATGATCAATATCTTGAGTGTCCCACCGCAGAAAAGTTGCCAGACTCGGCACTCTGTATTGCAAGGTTCTACACGGTCCTCGTTGACAAGCTTCAGGCTGATCTCTGCTCACCCACAGACCTAAGATCAATGGGCTC
>JABMCL010001131.1:62500-65000 GCA_018857735.1 Alviniconcha marisindica
TAGGAATAGTTTTATCGTGCACAGGCCCAGTCACACACGCTAAAGAAGATGCTAACTGTGATAGTCGGTGGCTATATTTATTTATTCCTGGGAAGTTCTGAGCCCACCGATCGAAATATGAGGCAAAAGTAGAAGACAAAGGTACACAACCTGAAAGTCCCATTGCAGCGCAGTTAATATTAGTCACACACACACACACACACACACACACACACACACACACACACGCACGCACGCACGCACGCACGCACGCACGCACGCACGCACGCACGCACGCACGCACGCACGCACGCACGCACGCACGCACGCACGCGCACAAACGCACACACGCATACACGCACACACGCACACACACATACACACGCATGCACGCACGCATGCACGCACACACACATACACACGCACGCATGCACGCACGCACGCACGCACACACACACGGAAGGGGTGGTTGGGGGGTGGAGCCAGCTTATTGATCCAAAAATGGAATGACACACTTGGTAAAACCATTTCAGTCACTTCGTCAAACCACTGACGGTTATACGGTCTTAATTAAGGCAGTTCTTGAAGTACCTGCATCATGACAGAGTCGTTTCACGAATGGCTGAGCATCAGTTTACATTTTGCAATCTGATCTCGACGAATTCTCCTGTGTTCTATAAATTGCTTGACAAATGAATGCAATATAATAGCTCCCCCCCCTCCCCCCCCCCCCCCCTCCACACACACACACACACACACACACACACACACAACGGGAGGGTGGTTGTGATTTGATGGAACTGACCGAAAAACAAATGCACCCAACACTAGGCGATGGCGTAATTATCAGCGGGAATGATGTGCATCGCGAACTGACCTAAATCCGTACTGGTGTAATAGAATGGTTAGAATTTTGCGTGAGTAGAAACCCACGGAATGAGTACAAGACAATGAAGCACAAAGACAGCTAGTGAATAAATAATGGTTAAGAAAACGAGAAGACGAGCTAGATCACAGAAAACCGAAACGGCACTTTACCGCTAGGCGACCTAGCTTCTTTGAAGTGGGCAGAAATTTCCAAAAAGGAGACGTCCATTATTTACTACTGAAAGCTTTCCTTTTCTCACAGTACTTCCGTCCCAAACAATCCGGTTTTCGCTTCCGGTTTTGTTGTTTTGGTTTTTTGGTGTGTGTGTGTGTGTGTGTGTGTGTGTGTGTGTGTGTGTGTGTGTGTGTGTGTGTGTGTGTGTGTGTGTGTTGTGTGTTGTGTGTGTGTGTGTGTGTGTGTGTGGTTGTTTTTCTGTATAATACATATGTAAATTGTTTTGGTAGGACTGTGCTAGAGCTCCATGTGTATAGAATATCATATTTAGCTTTCCTTTTCTCACAGCACTTCCGTCCCAAACAATCCGGTTTTCGTTTCAGTTAGTGAGTGTGTGTGTGTGTGTGTGTGTGTGTGTGTGTGTGCGTGCGTGCGTGCGTGCGTGCGTGCGTGCGTGCGTGCGTGCGTGCGTGCGTGCGTGCGTGCGTGCGTGCGTGCGTGCGTGCGTGCGTGCGTGCGTGCGTGCGTGCGTGTAGATGGTGTGCGTGTCAGTCACGCATGATGTATGTTTAAATGATTTGCATTCATTGTGCTTACTTAATGATTTTCTTCTTCTTCTTCTTCTTCTCTCTCTCTCTCTCTCTCTCTCTCTCTCTCTCTCTCTCTCTCTCTCGTTGTTGTTGTTGTTGTTTGGTTGAAATAATACGTCATGTGATTATATCTGTAGGACTGTGCTATTCATGAGTATGGAATACTGTCTTTAGGCTATATGTATCCTGTGACTGAGGGAACGTGAGCGAGGTTCCATTTCCTGTTCACACACCTCAGAGCTCTGGGACATATGTACCCAATAAGCTTTTTATGAAGGTAGGCGTTCCTTTTTGTTGGCCCCCTACCCGATCTTGGGCTACTCTGTATAAATAAATTAAAAGGTCTTCAAGAGCTAAGAGAGAGGGGGGAGGGGAGCTGAGAGAGAGAGAGAGAGAGAGAGAGAGAGAGAGAGAGAGAGAGAGAGAGAGAGAGAGAGAGAGAGAGAGAGAGAGAGAGAGAGAGAGAGAGACAGGACGACAGACAGACAGACAGACAGACGACGACAGACAGAGAGAGAGAGAGAGAGAGGAGAGAGAGAGAGAGAGAGAGAGAGAGAGAGAGAGAGAGAGAGGATTTGAATTGAACTTCATTTCTCAACGGTGAAAATATTAGCACAAAGGCCGACTCACATATCTGCCGTTGCTACAGTACTACTAATAACCAAGACATTCACAGTTAAATATTATTACAGAAGGCTATAGACAAATACAGCATCAGTAAAAATAAAATAAAACAATTAATAAAATAATAATAATAACAACAACAACAACACATGTAAAACCAGGCAGCGACTGCAACGGAAATGGAGAAGAAGAAAAAATAGCAGTGAAAAACAACTGGAGCAAAAAAGTCTAAACACAGTTAAACACAGAGAGAGAGAGAGAGAGA
>JABMCL010001131.1:70000-120000 GCA_018857735.1 Alviniconcha marisindica
GCCCTCCATTCTTGTCAAGAGGCCCGGTCGCGGTGCTGACGGTCACGTTGACTGACCGTGGTCCAGACTGATGGAGCTGTTCACCGGTTCCCTCTTTTAGTCAAGCCTGGATTAAGTCGGAATATGGCTATGCATGCTTCGCCTACTGCCTGCCACGGATTCCGCTTTTGTGAGTGAGTTTTTGTCCACGGAGGCGAGAAGGCCTATTAGGGACGGGGACGCGTGGGAAAAGGGGGACAGAAGAGTGAAACCTCGAAACAGGCGCCAACCCGGAAAACCAAGGCTGCCGTGGACCGCCGCCAGAACAACAGAATGGTACGGTAGTGTCCGTCCGGCATTGCGCAGCGACCACCGCACCACGCAATTGCTGTCCCAACTGCTATGCAGAACAGTAATAAAGACAATGTCCGTAGCTCCGCCGTTGGGAAACAACTGAAGCAAAAGAAGTCCAACTCTCCAGCCCAGCACCACCTCCCTGCTCTTGATCTCTTCTGGGCTAGCTTCTTCGTGGGAGTCCAGCTCGCCTCCCTCCTCTTGATCTCTTCTGGGCTAGCTTCTTCGTGGGAGTCCAGCTCGCCTCCCTCCTCTTGATCTCTTCTGGGCTAGCTTCTTCGTGGGAGTCCAGCTCGCCTCCCTCCTCTTGATCTCTTCTGGGCTAGCTTCTTCGTGGGAGTCCAGCTCGCCTCCCTCCTCTTGATCTCTTCTGGGCTAGCTTCTTCGTGGGAGTCCAGCTCGCCTCCCTCCTCTTATCTCTTCTGGGCTAGCTTCTTCGTGGGAGTCCAGCTCGCCTCCCTCCTCTTGATCTCGCCTGGACTCTTTTGTAACGTTCTCAGTTCATTTTAACTTGAGATTTCCTCTGTCCCACGTCCCTCCCGGCCCCGGCCCCACTCCTAGTGAAACAGGAAGTAATGTGGGCCATGCGCGGAACAGTGACGTAAGTTCGATCACCCACTTCGGCTCTGTTTACTTTTCACTAGAGTTGTGGTTTATGGACACCCGGCGCTATGAATGAAATATTAAAATAGCCCTCATCGATGCCCCGCTTCTTCATGCAGAAAGCATTTGCTAATGATTGTAAGTAAACATGATGCTTAACGCCCACAGAAACCATATAAGGTTTAGGGACGGGGAGAAGGGGAGAAGGGGTATGGAGATGGGGTAAAAGTAAACATGGTGCTTAACGTCCACATAAACCATAAGGCTTATTAGGGACGGGGGGAAGGGGGGAGGTTGGGGAAAAGGGAGATTATATACCTGTCGCTACATTGTCATCACCAGAATGATTCCTGCATTAAGATGGGCAGCGATGAAAGCCATTTTAATGTTTCAGTAGGAAGTGATGGACAAAGCCACAGGACAGTGTCCACAAACCACAACCTTTTTGAAGAGAAATGAGAGCCGAAGCGGTATCGAACCGAGGTCCTTCCGCTTACCAACCTAACGCCTTACCGCTAGGCCAAACCGGCTCACTAAGGTCGGGGCCGGAGAGGGATATTATATACCAATCGTTACACTGTCACCACAAGAATGACTTCTGCATTACGGTGGGCTTGCTGGTGATGACAGCCGTGTAGCGACAGGTATACCCCCACCCCCTATCTTGGCCCCGGCTAGGCCGGAGACAACTCGATCGGCGGCGTTAAACAATCAAGTTAACGAAATGACGAACATTGAATCGGATCTTTACCGTGGCTTTTCAGTGGATCGTCAAAGTTGATTTACTGCGAAAGCTGAAAATGAAACCATATTAGTTAAGAAAATGGTAATGAGTTTTGATGATATATATATTATAATATATATAATATATATATATATATATTATATAATATATATATATATATATATATATAATATAATATATATATTATGTGAATGTGTGTGTGTGTGTGTGTGTGTGTGTGTGTGTGTGTGTGTGTGTGTGTGTGTGTGTGTGTGTGTGTAGCTCATCGTTGAAGTTATAATAATGGTATTTTCACACTTGTTTCACCCTAATGTAGTCAACACGGCTGACTGACTGGGTGATACATATTCTGACATTCTAACTCTGAAGCAGATTTGCCAGTATAATCACTGCTTGACTTCAGAACAATTTTCTGCGAGAGATATACATACGAAGTGGTGTCTGGTAAGCAGGCCTTAATTCTGGCAGTCACAGAAGGGGTCCGGTTTCATTGAAGTCATGGATGACTTCACTGACTGGTTCCGAATCAGTGTGGGAACAGTGCCATTACTCTTCACACCGTGTGTATCACTTACAGGTAACACGTATGTCAGTCGGGATCGATTGCATGAGGGAATATCGAAAGGCTGTTTTAGACAACAAAAATAAGATATCTATCTATCTATATATCACTCAGTCACACACGCACACAGCACACAGCACACACACACACACACACACACACACACACACACACACACACACACACACACATCACACACACACACACACACTGACACACTCGGCAACACGTTCTCTCTCTCTCCCCCCCCCCCACCACACCGTCAGTCTCTCTCTCTCTCCCCCTCCACACACACACACACACACACACACACACACAACACACACACACACACACACACACACACACTGACACACACACACACACACACACACACACACACACACACTGACCACACACACACACACACACACACACACACACACACACACACACACACACACACCCCACACACACACACACACACACACACACACACACACACACACACACACACACACACACACACACTGCGGCACGGCACACACGCACACACACTGACACACACACACACACACACACACACACACACACACACACACACGCACGGGCACACCTGGCAGTGACTATATCGGCACGTACCGTACTGATCAAAGTACAGCCAGGCAGACAAATAGCCTGTAGGACTGATGTCACTAAGTATTACTACTGTGGCGGACACTGACAGTGACAGGAGTGTACAGACTGTACGGCTGAGGCTACTAAGAGGTGCATTTTACTCCGTGGCGAATAAATCGTCTGTGCCAACTCTGTATATATCCGTGTCAAATGTGCTATGCAGCGGAGGCCTACGCCGCCCTTGGCCGCCCGCCGCCCCCCAACAACTTGACTCGGCTCAGTTACCGACAAAATTTCATTTCTTTTTATTCTCACTTGTGTCACGCCGGCCCTTTTGTGGTACCGACCTGACAATCACCAAAAGGAGCACGAAGAGGTGTGTTTAATGAACTTAGCCCGTGTAGCTGAACTCAAAAAGCCCAATTCGGCACTTGGCTAGCGGCCATAGATCCAGGGAACAGTCTATAAATATATTCGATTTCGAAAGTAGCCTACATTAACTCCCTTGCAGACTAAATGTGCTGTCTGATTGGTTGATCATGAGCTAATAATTTCCGGTTTGGCAGACGACAACAAGCCATGTCGGAAAGGCGTGACTGAACACGCTGTTTTTATTATACACTAGTAGTGTGTAAACATCATACTTGTATGTCAATGGCACTTCGCAATAGCAGTTCTGACGTGAAACGGACCTCAGCCAATACTGCTTGCTGGAGTCACGAAACTGGGTCAACCAGAGACATCGCGTGCAGGTCTTGTGTGGACTGATCGCGATGTTCACAGTGCGGGTGGGAAGAAATCGATTCACGGGTAGACTCGGGTAGAACGTTGCAGTAGAGACAGGTATTGGCATTTGTGCCCCCCGCCTCCGTACGCTTCCTTCAGTACAAGACTAGTTTCGTAGAATGGTTGCACATACAGCATTCGTAATAGGAGAAACCGACCATGGTTGCCCGTTTGGAGAAGAAATGTCTGCTAAAATTGCGACGTGTTGTCGTGTGCGGACCTTCGCAGCGTAAAAAAGAATGACTTGTTTTACTGCAGGCTGACGAAGTGTCAGCAATGGTGAGCGAAGGAAATTCTTCGACTGGGAGTGACACAGATGATGACAGCCGACCGCCACGGATGGTGTTTCTGGCGCTTATTATGTTGGTGTCCAGTGTGTCCAACATCTTCCTGCTGTATGCCATTTTCCAGAGCAGGAAGATCCGACTTAACATTCAGAGCATCATCGTTATGAACTTGGTGGCCGTGTGTCTTGGGGACTGTTTCCTGAACATGTCACTTGTGATGGGATCCCTAGCAGCAGTTGACTGGGGATTTGGTGATGCCCTTTGCAAATGGCATGCCTTTGTCATGAACCTGGTTCTTGTGGAAACTGTCCTCCTGCTCACAGTCCTGGCCTGTGACCGATTCCTAGCTGTCAAATATTTACATAAATATGATTCCTTGATTTCTCCAGCACGTGTCGCTTTTGTGATTATTTTTACATGGATCCAGTCCTTAGCTTTCAGCATTCCATTCTTCTTCAACACTGTGGAGATGACATTCCGTCCTAAACTACACACTTGCTCAGTGTCTGATGAAACACCTCTTGCATTTATCAGTTTGGCCACAGTATTGTGCTTTTTGGCACCGGCAGTCATCATCATCATTATGTTTATTCTCATACTTCATTTGAATTACAAACAACAGCATGAGGTGAAGACGGTCATGACTCAGAACCATTATACTGATCAGTTGATGGAAGAACCAAGGTTGTGGCAAGAAATGCTGACAGTAAAATATGTCGGTGTGCTATGTTTGCTTTGGTTCATTCTTGAGATTCCATATGTGATCACAACCTACATTCAGCAGTATAGATTCAGCAGTGAGCTTGGCTTCAGTGTGGATTACCCCTGGGGTGTTGATGTGGCCTTTATCTGGATGAGATTCTCTTTCTCCGCTGTATTTCCATGTGCTACATTTATCTGGAAGAAAGATCTCTGGCAGTGTTGTAAAGACTGTGTGATTTGCCATAGAAACAACTCTGTTCTAGACATTCAAGTAAAAGTCGGTCCAACATCAAAATCTGTATCAGTCAAAGAAATACCACCACCAGCTCCTTCAAATTCAAAAGATCGCAATCAGTCAAGAATAGAACCACCTAACCTGCTGTTTTTTAATGTTCCTGTCCTGTTTGCTACCTCAGATGGCATTCACATTGAGACTCCGCACAGTGATGTGTCTGATGAAGGTAACACTGATGTTGAATCCAGGGAACACACACTGAAGGGGCGTCAACTGGATATTGGTGACCAAAATATCAGCGCTCGGCAGCCTGGTGATACCAGTGACTATGACTCCAGCACAGAAGTTGGGTCTTCTCAGCCTCTGTCGGCACGTCATATAAGGGGAGCACTTGAGACCACTTCTTTGCCAGATCTGCATAGCAAAGAGCAAAAGAAGAGAGGGACGTCCACCTGTGTTGGTGATTTTGCTGGCACCCTTGGTGTGGACTCTGGGCTTGAGCTCAGTGGCACTGTGGGTTCTTTGAGAGGAAAAGAAATACAGAGACTTGTGGAAAGTTCACAACAGCATGACCAGATTGATGTCTACAACTCTGACAGTACCCATGTGATTTCAGAGCCAGGCATCTCAGAAACTCAGCAAAGGCATTCCAAAGTAAATCCAACTCAAAGAGAAGATCCGTCCAGTAACAGCAGTGCCTTTCAAACTGTTCAGAGCTTCAACAGTGACAAGCAGCAGGACAAATGTGATGCAAAGTGCACAGAAGGTTCATCAGTTCAGAATTCTGCTCCATCCACTTTACCAAAAGCTCGTGGCAGACTGAAGCCTCTGAATCCAAGCAAAAAATCCAAGGCCAAGAAAGATGGGGCAGGGAGGAAAAAGACTGCGGTAAAATCTAAAAGTGAAGCTGCTTTTGATGCTGCACCGACCACAGGTATTTCCATTGATCAGCAAAACAGAGCTGAAACTGACCTTGTCAGCAAGACTGGTACCACAAACAACCCAGACAGTGTGAGGTCTTCCAGGGAGGGGAGAGGGAGGGGTCACAAAAGGACTGTGACATCTGACAGTGAGAAAGCTTTGCTTGGCTCTAACAGTTCTGTTGAAATGCAGATTCTGAAAACTGCACACAGCTCTGACAGAAGAACATCTGTTGACAGTGAAGCCCATCACTGATCATGAGTCAGCATTCAAAAGAGTTGCAAAATATAATATATATATATGTATTTTTTGCTAAATTGTATTATTTTCTATGATGCAGAGTCTACAAGTAAGACACTAAGTGTAATTTTACTACTTGCTTACTACAAAAGTGGTTTATAAATCTGTTGACAAGGCAAAGTTAAGTATTCCAATTTCTGTTCTGGATCTTCATGTTATCAGACATGATATTATTCACTTGTAAAAGATCATTGAATCCATTCTTGATTGATGTGCTGCAATCTCAATCATTGTGTTGTATTATAATTTATATATAGTATGCATGTATTATTGTATGCGACCACACTTTATACATTATAAATGCTAGGTTAGATACCAATTTTCAGATGACTATATATGTATTTTTATTGTTTGTTTCGTCAAACCAGACCCATAAAACCTAAAACTGAAACTATTTGCCAGTTTGGGCCAATTAAAACATACCTGTGCTGTTGGTAACATAAGGCCAAGAAATGGATTAGGTTCTGACTAAAAGTAAGTAGGAGAAGAGTTTTGTTTCGTTTTTGTTTCCATAGATCTGTTAAGTTTGAACAGATTTCTCCCAGACACACACACACACACACACACACACACACACACACACACACACACACACACACACACACAGACAGAAGAAATTAGAGGGGTTGGGGTTGATTTTGACTGTAAGTACAGGTATTCAGCCTTGAATAACCTCTCCTGCTTTTTTGAAACACACATAGATTACAGAAGAACATTACAGAATATTTGTAAATTATAGTAAGAATCTAAGATATATTAGTTATTGCATAATATTATAGTAATAACTGATATTATTCTATATACCAAGGTATCCAGAATGTGAGAATAAGCAAGAAGAATTGCTTCCATTTATACAAATTCTTGCCCTGGCAGACTGCAAGCATAAACATTAAATCATAGATCGATGTTTTTGACTTTGCTAACTCATGGCTGATCAACTGAAGAAAGCATATTATTGTACATAGTGTCTTAGCCCTGACAGTCTGAGTGAAAAATCAAAGCTGATAGTAGGGGAAGCAAACTCTTGTAGAGCATAATTATGACGTGTCTCCTGTCTGATGACACTTCATGGTCTGTGTGACATTCCTGCTGTTGTCGGTGAAGAAGATGTGGACAGTGGAGACTGATTTAACTTAAAGGGATATCTGTCCAGACCTTTTTTTCTTCTTTTTTTTAATACGGGCTGTAAGAAGGAAGACTGCATTGTCTTCGTATATATTATATAATATATATTTTGAAAATACTACTACTTAATAGTGACTTGCTGCCTGTGTGCTTAAGCTGAATTTTGACATTTTTTATAAAGAGAGATAATGAAAGGTGCCTACGAAGGAGAAAAAATAGATATTATATATAATGTAGCTGCACCAGAGAGTAACACTCTTTTTGATGAGCTAGATCTAGTATGTTGTGTGCTTTTACAGCCTGTGAGTAAACAAAACCCTTTAAACTTTAAAGCTGTTTGCGTACTAAGAAAGAAAGAGAAGAAGAAAAAAACATTCTGTTAGCGAGAAACCCACTTCAGAGCATGAGGCCCATTTTGGGTCTGATTCAGTTCTTTATGCTAGGTGTAATCAGTCCTATGGGAAACCCCTAAAAACAGTAGCATATCGCCATAGTTAACACAAACACACATCTCTCTCTCTCTCTCTCTCTCTCTCTCTCTCTCTCTCTCTCTCTCTCTCTCTCTCTCTATATATATATATATATATAAGCTGTATTCTTGTTTTTTGGTACAATTTGGCATATTGGTCAACCAGATCAATTCTTTGTAGTGAACCCAGTCTACAGCAACACTAAAATTCCTGCTTCAGCCTCAGGCAGCCACTGCTGATTATTTTAGCATTTAAATGATGTAGTAACAAAATTGTTGAAGCTGTGGCTGTTATTGAAGTTATGAAGCATTATTGCAGCCATTTTGAAAACAAAAACAAAACAAACAACCCATCTCTGAAAGATTTTGTCATTTTGCATGTTTCCTTAGCAATCTGGGTTTAGAGTTAGCCAAACTTCCAGAGTTTTGGTAAGAAATTGGACAATGGTGTATGACATGTTAGGCCATAGGTTTTATAGGGGTAAAAATATGTTTTATTTTGCAAGAGGTACAGTGATACACTTCTCAGATCTAAAACCACATCTGAATAAATATCTTTTTAAGTTTTAGAGCTCTGGCAGCTGTAGCAAGACAAAAGTCCCCACAACAAGCTGCATAAATGCTTTCCCAAACTGAATAATTGTATTTCTTGTCCCCATACTACTAGAAGGAAAGAGACTATCTCTCAACTACACATCAGCCACTTGTATAATTTATAATCATACTATGACTCACACTTTCTTATTTTGAAGGGAGAAGAGCCAACTGTATGCATTCCATGTGATGAGTTGAAGTTACCCTAGAACATATTTAGATTTTTTTGTCCTTCTGATTTGCCTGAAGTAAGGCAGTGTTATTTTACCACTTGCTCATTGAGGATTTGTTCAAAGATTGCATCTTTGATTATCTGAAAGAAGTGGAGATTTTTGGAAAATAATACATTTTTGTTACATTTTGGATCACATTTTTTAGCCACCTTTTATGATCGGTGTTTTCATTGACATTGTGCTAGTTTTAATATATAGATATGTTAAGCATGTATTGTGTTCTGAGAAAATATGTTTTGTCGTGATACAACATTAATGGCAAACTCCAAGCACTGGTTTACGACATCCTTCCTTCAACCACTGCTGTATTCAGTTACGTCATAGGGCCCAGAAAACTGTCAGCTAACGAGCAGTTTTTTGTTGGTGCTCAAACAGTAATAGGTTTGTTACAAACAACTCAAATAAAACAAGGCGTGTCATTTATAGCCGCCAACAAAGTTTACACCAGCGCAAATAGAACCACAATTGTTTGAATCGAGACGGAACTCTTTTTTATTTACCCGGGGTGGATGCGCCTCATGTTTACGTGCGTGCTTGGGTGCTAGTTTGCTTCCACAGTCTTATCAGTACCCGAACCTTTTGGAGGGTGCTGACCGCATCGCTGGACAGCTGGGTGGAGATAAAGAGTGCCCCTTCAGTGGAGTAACCAAATCTGGCAGAGTTTGGAGGAAGGTGCCGGAAAGTGGTGCTCGGAGTGTGCATTAATGGTTGACTGGGTGTCACAGATGATCTATGTTTTTTTCCTCCGTCCATTTCTTGCTTGATGCAGCTGAACCACATCTTGTGGCTGTGTAATTGTAATCAAAGGTATTGGAACCCAGCCAGCCATTATTCTGGGGGTGGGAAAGGGTTCTTTCCATTTATATTTTATATTTTATATTTTATTTGACCATTTCTTTTCTGATTGTGATATGAGTTGTAAACTGTGATTTAGTTGTAATGGAAAGAAAAATAAGGGGCTATGTTGCTGTGTTAAGTGTTACACTTGCAGGCTGTGCCTTCTTCCAGTTTTCTTCTTCTTCTCAGTTCAGGCAAAGTGTTTTGTTGTCATTGCTTGGAGAAGATTTATTCATCTGTATAATGCTCAGAAGTTCTCTGTTTTAACTTTTAATGCATGTTTATGTTACATTTGATGCGACTGAAATATATTTTTTAGTTACACTGTATTGCTGAAATATTTTTTCTTTTGCACCAAACATTACTGCTGTACACCTCTGGGGTCATCTGGTATACTCATAAGTGGAAAGGTTTCATACATTCATTGATAGCAAATAAACTCAGAGTTAAGTAGAGTCTATATTATATATTGCGCTAAATGTAGAAGTTTGTATGGAATACAGATCTGTTCATAACCTCATAATTTATTCATCAAAACCACACAAGGTATATTCAAGTGTGAGACCATACAGGCTACTCAGAAGTGTCACAATGTCCCTCATTTAAAACAATAATAGCACCCCTGGCTGTGTTGCTGAAACTCTGTGATCCTGTTTAGCTTGTTAGCACATTAACCTGCTGAGGTAACATTTATTACACTCCTGTCTGGCCTCCAGGTGCTGGCACCTTGCCAAGGGCAGATTCTGGAGAATTCTTGTTCTGTATGCTGAAGTATGCTGGTGTTGCACGCATAGGTGCTTGAGATAATCACAACTGACAATTCTAAAAGAAAAATCTCTAATTTGTTGCAATGGGTAAACATTGCCATGGATGCATGTATGGTAAAATACATGCACAGAACCTCAAACTAAACAATGGGAATGGAGGCAGCTTAGAATGTTACAGTCTACTGATAACACAAACAGGGAGGGCATGAAACATTTTTTTTCAAGCTCCCATGTTTGTGTTTGCCTCTGATAGGGGGTTGTATGTAGTATGTACCTAACTAAGTTGATCCCCAGAATGGGGTTCAGTGGACCATATATATATGTATATATTCCATTCTGCTAAAACTTGGCAATGGGGGCAACTCGGGGACATGTTGTTGGGGCTTTGGATCAACGCTTAATTACATGTTATTTTATGAGCTTGCAGGACCTTTTGTTGCTTAACAATAATATTACACAAGCAAATACAAGACAAGACACATATGTTTGGTTCTGTGTGAAAGTATGGTCTGGATTGTTTTTATTATTCATTCATTCGGAAGTGCAATATATATAAAGTATACAAACGTTCTTTACAAAATTAACTCAAAGTAGTTTTACACACAGAGAAAAGAGTAATCTGTAATGTTTTATCCAGTACATACTTCTTCTTAGTTTTATTGCGGTGAACTGGTATGAGTCCAGATGAAAATTGTGCTACTAACAATAAAAAATATACCAGACAATTTTTTTTGTTGTTGCTCAAACCATAAAATAATGTGAGTGTATAGTTTATTAGTCACCTACAATTATTATTGTTCGACTTAAAGAAGCTGAAGTCATTTGCTTGGTATGTTATGATTGTGATGGTTCTCATATAAATAGCTGCGCTGCCTATTTTTTCAGTTTGAAGTTGACCATGACAGTTAACTGTCAGGATGCGTACATTGATTGCCTTGTATATAAATGTTTGTAAAATTGTTTTTGTGTGTTTATCTTATTTGAGATAGTGTGTTATATACATACTGACTTCTTATAATGTCTTGAAGTAATTTTCTTTGAAGGGGTAGGAACCACCTCTTCATTCGATCATTGCACAGGTTTCACAATACTTTTAGGCTCAACTCCTCAAAGACGAGAAGAAAAAAATCAAAAGATGTTCTCAGGACAGATATATGTAAGCAAAATGATTGACTTCCATCTCTGTTTGATCTTGAGTGTGTTAAGAATACATTCCTCTTTAGGGCAGAAAGCTCTGAGCTCTGTTGACCCGCCCCCAAAGTGCAGCTTTGTGAGCAGGTTTTGTCAAATGTTTGCCTACTTTCAGCACTTAAGCTTCACACAGGTTTGGGCGGTGGTGTGCTGGCATGCTTCATTCTGCAAAAGGTTCAGGCAGAGCCATCAATTTTGCCTCTCTTTCTCTAGAGCGCTACATAATGTAATATATCATAGCAGGTGTAATCTGCAATTTCCGAATGTGCACACCACAGGGAATATGATTAACAACATTGAGTCTGATCAGTTTTGAGCAGCACATCATGAATTAAAATCAGTAATACAAAAAGAAGAAGAAATGTTGGTGTGCATTTTGTCAGTATATATACCGTGCTGCATAATGCTTTGCACCATTGTAGCTACACACTGATAGAAAAGGGCAAACTTTCTTTTAGAGAGATGTGTTTTATAACACAATGATGGCAGATTAGCAAGAATCATTTTCTGGTTGATGCCACACAGGATAGAAGAATCATACATGCTACTGAACTCGCATATATATATATATATATATATATATATATATATACTGCAACTGTTGCAAGCAATACTGAGGAATTTTATCTTCTGTTGATTACTTCCCTTCTTCCTATGTATGGAAACCATGCAAGTTGTCTTTAAGCACTGATATTTTGAGCAATAATATTGAATGAATGACAATTAAGGCAGCCCAACTGAGTGCTGACCTGATGGAAAATGATTGGGCATAGAAAACCAAGGATGCTTGTTTGCATAATCTATTTTCACACTTGAAGAGAAAAAGTCTTTTTCTCACAGTTTTTGTCATCAAACAAATTATCTAAATTCACATCAACATTTTTCCCACAGTACCTCAATTGAAGGACAGTGTACAGGAAATATGAATGTTACTAATAGCAATAGAGCAATGTTTATGGTTGTGTGCGTAAAATCCTGTCCTTTCTGGGGAGGCACTGCAGCATTGGTTGATGGAAAAATCAGTTGGGTGTTGTAGACACACTGGATCCATCTATTTAACAATAAACCATATTTTATGACAGACTGCTCTGTGCCAGTGCTCCAGGAAACGCAGTAGACTGTAGAGTCAGTTCTTCAATGATCAGGGCATCTACACCATGCAGAGAGAAAGCACACTGTTTGGCATTACCTTCCAGTTCCGCTTGTGGATAAAAAATGTACGTTTTGATTTATAACTAATTTTTCTTTATGAAACTTTTGTTAATTTTTATTAGAATAATTATATTGTTTTTGTAGTGTGACTGTAATGGTTTAATTGATATGTGGTAAAAAGCATCATTTATGTAATTTAAAACTGTAATTGCAGATATATACTGAATCTGGAGTTTGAACATTGCTCAAAGAAGACGTAAAAGTACTTTATATGTTTCAGGTAAGGTAAATAAACAAATACTTTTTGTAATCTATTTTGTTTTTAATGGAAACAGAATTGTACCTGTGTTGTCATGCATGGTGTGATAGTTTTCTTTATAGTCAAGCGATCTCATTGTTTTTGTGTAATTCCAGTTACACATTCAAATGCTCGACTCAGCTGCTGTGTAAGGCAATAAACAAATTTCTACTGTGCAATTTGCTCTGCTCTCTGGTTTGCGTTTGATTTTGACTGTGTCATTATGATTCATAGTTTGTAATACACTTTGCATTCAGTGTTTAGTACAGTTACATTGGAAACAATATTCACTTTTAACAAACAGAAAGTTTTGTTGATGTACTGATTTAGTACCTCCCATTTTTAGAACATGTAGAACATGTTGAATATAGTTTGAAGTTTAAGAGTCTTTCTCATCTGCACACAGTCATAATTATCCCTCTTCAGTAATTAATCCATGAATATGCTGTCCAGTTTCCGTGCTGTCTTGTGTAGTCAGCTAGATATAATTTCGATTTATGATGGCAGCTGATAGCGATTGTTGGTACAGTTGGGATGGCCTGAAAATGTATGGGGATGTATAGTGACCAATTACTTTTGCAGACTTTCAGACCAATCCATTATTGTTGAATGTTTACTTCTCAAATCAATCCATTAATGTTGCAGACGTGCTTCTCAAACCAATCCATTATTGTTGCAGACTTCTAAAATCAGTCATCGTAAAAGGCACAGGCTAAAAGTGACTTCAGTGCAGCAGCTTTCAAACAGTTTTGCTTATGATCATCTATAAAATGCCATCCCCAAAGGAAAGTCTTTCACTGTTTGTTCTGTACATTACTACAAGCACAACATACTCAGTTACTGTAAGAGAACAGCTGCCTGATCCATAAAGCACTTTAATCATGTTAGGAATGCACTCTTGTCAACATTGTAGGCGACACTGGCTGGTTAACCTTTGAGAGGCCATTGAAGCAGATGTGCGGTAACAGTGTAAGCAATATTTAAGTGTTCCTTATACTTGAAAAGCAGTGTCTAAGAGTTCTTTGTAATTGAAAAGTCTTAACAATCGATTCCAAGTTATTGATTGTAGAGGCACCATATTATGTAGGTCTTCCAGATCTAAATATGGTGCTTCAACAATCAATTACTTGCTTATTTTTTTTCTACACTTCGACCTAAATAATGTTTAAGTTGTATTATGGTGTGGCTATTGGAAAAGGGGAGAAGGCAGTTGCTTAGTGAGTAATTAGATTTTAACTTCCTGCGTTAGCTTTGCAGTGTCACCTTGGGATGAAAGGGCAGATGAATAACACTTTCTTGTGAATCAGCTGTGAATCCATTTTCTTTTTCATCCATGTCACTTTTGTGCACCCAACCTGAAGTGAATTTATATTTCATTTGTGTCCATACTGTTGTGTGATAAGATTACAGCCTTGTTACCTGTTCATTTTGATTTTGTTGTGATTAAGATATATCTGAACAAAAAATTGTTATTTAAATTGAAATGTTTCATGTTTCTGAATAACCTGTTACACACTCATGTGAAATGATCTGCAGAATATAAAATTCAAAAAACAAGGAAAAATGCCTTTGTTTTACTGTTTTTATTTATTTCCTTTACCTGTAATGCTTTTAATTTCTTTGCAAAAATAACAAAACTACAAGAAGGTACAGAGTGGCTGAGTGTTTAATGCACTGGATCAAGAAATTGCAGTTTCAATCACAGTTTAGAATTCTCCTCATTCATCTCACTCTAAGGCAGGTGGGCTCAGTATCTAATCCTTCAGATAAGATTAAAAAATAACAACCAAGGTCCCATGTGCTCCTAGTAATACACAGTACAGGCACATAAAAGATAGCCCCAAAACGTCCCAAAAAAATCCTGGCGAATTAAAGGAACTAGTCTTCTAAAAATAAGTTTCGTCCAAGAGGTAGAATGGATCAAAATAAAAACTTAGTGATTTTGTTTCATAAAATGTTCTTTTTAGTTGGAAATTTTAAACTTAGTTTCGTTAGTGACTAACAGTGGGACTGGCTGCACACAACAAAGGCAAAGTATCCTGGTTCGTCAGTGTTGCACACACTACCTCTTTGATACCAAGGATGAACACAGCAAGCTGATGTTGCCAGCGGAACGAACATGAACAAATTCAAAGAAGCTGCTGGTAACCATCAGGCCAGCTGTAACACTTGGAATTGGCTGTTTTCTACAGCCCAGCACCGCTAGCTATCACTGATGCAACAGGATTAAACATTGAAAATAATGGAGCATTTCAAAACAAAATCCTTGATCTAAGTTTTTATTTTGTACTCTTTCGCCTGAGCTGTTGGAGAAAGACATGTTTTGAGAAGAACAGTGCAGGTCTTTAAAATTCCATGAGCATAAAAAGTACAAGGACAAAAATCAACAATGAGCAGAACTTTATTACCTTTATCCTCATTGCAAGTATCCAAATACATGATATTTGCACTGCATAATTGCCAAAGAAACAGTATTGTAACAGTGTCAGCGCTAGAACACATGGGCTGGTAGCTTACAATTTACTACAGTCATATGATCAACTTCTTCACGAATACTGGTACATCATAGTTTCATACTGTATAATTAGCCTTAAAGACAAACAAGCAAGCAGACAAATTCATCACATTCACATCATTGTAGTGACAGATTCAAAGTTTCTGTTCAAGGCCACATGATGCGAGTTTCATAACTGCTCACACAGCTGAATACCATAATCATTCTCCTTCATGCTTGAACTTTTAATGTGATAATTTCTTGTATATATATATATATATATATGTACATATTACATAAACTACATTACCTTCATAGCATCATAACCTTGCAACCATATTATCGCAATCACAGCACTCATGTTAAAGGATTGGCCAGCTGGAAACATGTTTATTCCAATGGGTAGAAGAGATCAAAATATAAAAATATGAAAGGATTTTGTTTTAAAATGCCCTACCGAGTTTGGACTGACCAGCACTGAATGATCAAACGCAGCTGGTGCATGCACACATTGCCTGAAGCCAAACATCAAAGAAGCCACCGCCAGTGTCACTGGTAAACCTTGGGCTGGCTGTGACACTTGCTGGAGCTC
This sequence comes from Alviniconcha marisindica, assembly GCA_018857735.1. NCBI lineage: Eukaryota > Metazoa > Mollusca > Gastropoda > Provannidae > Alviniconcha > Alviniconcha marisindica. The sequence goes on from JABMCL010001131.1 coordinate 85,824, forward strand.
TACATACAATACCAGCTACAGCTGATGGAGTTCTGCATGCAGTTTCAGCAGCGGATGAAAGTATTTTATATACAATTCCAGATGTGGATTGTCCTCAAGTGACCCTGTGTGGTTGATGGAATGTCAAAATCTAAGAACTCCAGGTGCATTGGATCTAACCAATCACCACCAAACATGTTCTCTAAATTTGATAGAAGTTTCTAGTTCCTTCAGATTCTTGCTCTGGTCCGCTGTCAGTTGGACTGGATGATATTCTAAGCTTTGTGCAGATCGAGTGTAGTTAGTAGAGGGGACAGTGAAACTGAAAGCTACTGAGACGTTCTTGAGATCACAACATGATTTGCCTAGCTTCTGTTTATAGTTTAATTTTGCACGAGACAGCCTGACATGCAAGTGCATGGTACATCAGTATAAATGCAAGCGAGGTACTGGGATCATACAAAATATATCACCTTGACCTGAAGTATAATTTACACATGCACTGAACATAGAGAACTATCTCAGCTTGCAAAGGTAATACATTTCTGGGCGCATCATTCTAAACACTCTATAATGTGATGTGAATCAAATTAGTGTGTGCAACTGTGTGTCTGTATACATGTGTCACTTTGTGTGTGTGTGTGTGTGTGTGTGTGTGTGTGTGTGTGTGTGTGTGTGTGTGTGTGTGTGTGTGTGCCTTTAAAAAAAAAATTGCTGACAAAGTGACATACACACTTGTGTAACTAAACTCAAAAGTGAGGCAATTCAAAATAATGCACAAATGTACAGGCTGAATTAACGTGCATCCACAAAACCTTTTACAGGTCACAGGCCTATTCACTGGCCAAACTCATTTCAACATGCAGACTAATCTTTCAGAATCACTAATGCCACTGCAAGGCAAATCACTGGTGCAATATTGCCTGGTCAAAATGTCAACAGTTTCATAAATGATGTAAGTTGCCAGGAGATGTCAAAGATCTGAAAGAGTGTAGTCTTCTGCAGTCTACAATTTGACAACTGATTATTGGTTTTCTAAAACTGTCTGATAATTTTTTTGTAAAACAATAAAAAGTGCCACACTATCATAGCAATGAAATAGCAGGAATGAAATTTAACAATAAGTTCTGTATTTTACTAATGAATGCAGAGCAAACCCCAGGCTGGGAGCAGGGGCTTAAAAACACTGCAAGCAGTAACAAACGCATAACACCAACCAGAAACTACAGGGAAACTGGTTACACTACAAACCATCCTAAAGTTTCATGTGGCAAGCTAGTTGACTTTTTCAAAGTACTTTTTAGATTCTGACGGCGATGGCTTGATTGTTGCTGGCTTTGAATCTGGGTTCCAGTCAGCTGGGCACACTAAACAGATAAAAAACAAAGACACAAACAAAAATCAGTATTTCTGCACCCACACAGATGTTCACACATACACACACAAACACACACTCTTGCATACACACACACTCTTGCACATGCATGTGCACACACACACACTCTTGCTCACACACACACACACACACAACAGATGTTGACACACACACACACACACACTCTTGCACACACATACACACACACACACACACACTCATGAGTCACTGTGCTGTGTTTTTATATACATTTTTTTAGAACTGGTCAAATAAAAATAACAGCTGGTAGTCTGACTGCTGATTTTGTTTCCAGTATATGCTTATTATCTTATCTGGTAAAATACTGGAAATTATGGGTCAATGCGAACCCTGTCCCAGCAAGCAGAGATGCTTATACATTTTTTGCTGTGATAGGATTTGAGTGAATCTGAGCAAAAAACAACCACAAAGCAAGTAATAATATTTGACAGCCCACAAGGTTTTCAAATGCCCATATGATATGAATGTGCAGTGGGCACAGCACAGTTTCTTACCGTTGCCTGGCACAAAAATCACTGTGTGCATCAAGTTAAACAAGAAGAGAAAATGCTCAGTTGATTTAAACTGACAATTGGAAATATTTACTTGTATTTTCAAACTATTTTGCTATCCTTGTTACTGGAAATCTGACATTTTCCTCCGGTACAAGGCCACAGAAACCAATCCTGAAAAACAGGGTTAAAAAATGGTTTCACAAAGTTACCTTCTCCATGTTCGTCAGTGAACTGGAAGGCTTTAACAAGTCGCAGGACCTCTTCCACTGAACGACCAACAGGTAGATCGTTGATGGTTACCTGGCGTACGACACCGCTGGGATCAATGATGAAAAGGCCTCTGTTCACAGACAGTAGGAGCAGCACAATATTATATTAAACCAACCTTTTAGACAAAACAATCAAGTATTATTAGGTAATTATTGCTTAATCCTACCTTTACATGATACATGCACTGAAATGTAATAGGCAACATCAAGTAACACAAACTGTCAATGAGGATTAAAACCAGAAAGAGGCAAAGCAAATATGTCAATATACATTTAATAAGCGAAATCACAACTTCTACTTCATTTTCAGACTCTCCTGTGATTATGAAAATTTGTCTGGGTTGTCCAAACTAATATAAACAGGTAAAGCTCAACAGAAGTCAACAGAAGTTATCAGGTTTGAGAGCTCACTCTCTATGATAATGGTGCAGTTTTCCGAGATAAAAATGCAACAGTAGTGTCTCTTGAAGCTGACCATTAGTCATTACAGTTTAAGATCTTAAGAAGCAAATATGATTCTTCAGTTTTATACTTTTACCATTCCAACACTGCTGTGATGCTGATAGTATTTGACCCAGGTCACCAAAATCAGTAGAAGCAGGTAAAGTTCAAAAAAGACTAAAATCAAAGCAGCTGAATTAGTTCCTAAAATGGAGTCCTAGAAACCCCCAATAATAAAACTGTAACTTAAATAACGGGAATTCTGTACGCTGATGTTCCAAAGTAAAAACATGGAACAACATTCTCATGACCAAACAACATGAAACATCTAGTACCTCAACACATGTGGACATTTGAGACTGGTCATAATATTATACCTAATCATTACAAATTACAACAAAACAAAAAAATCTCCCAGCTTTGAATTTAACTGAGAGTTACTAGAACTGAGAAGAGCCCCACCTGAGAGCTACCAGAATTGAGAAGAGTCCTACCTGAGAGCTATTACTACTAGAACTGAGAAGAACCCTACCTGAGAGCTACTACTACTAGAACTGAGAAGAACCCTACCTGAGAGCTACCAGAACTGAGAAGAGCCCTACCTGACAGCTACTACTACTAGAACTGAGAAGAACCCTACCTGAGAGCTACTAGAACTGAGAAGAGCCTTACCTGAGAGCTACTACTACCAGAACTGAGAAAAACCTACCTGAGAGTTACCAGAACTGAGAAGAGCCCTACCTTAGTTACCAGAACTGAGAAGAGCCCTACCTGAGAGCTACTAAAACTGAGAAGAGCCCTACCTGAGAGCTACTGAAACTGAGAAGAGCCCTACCTGAGAGCTACTGAAACTGAGAAGAGCCCTACCTGAGAGCTACTACTACCAGAACTGAGAAGAGCCCTACCTGAGAGCTACTAAAACTGAGAAGAGCCCTACCTGAGAGCTACTCCACTCTGCTCAATCAGCACACCATAGTCTGTGGCCACAGTCTTGGTGAAGTCAGACAGCAGAGGGTACTTCAGGCCACCCAGCCCACCTTGCTGGCAAGCGCAGAAATACATATCATTACCAAACTGAGAGCTCAACCTCTGGTTCAGCATTCTGTTGTCGTAAGGAAGAAAACATAATAGTAATAATAATAATGATACATTATTTATTGCACCCCACCTTGTAAGAGCCTAGAGCGCTTACAAAGACATAATATGCTCATTTCATATCATTCACACATACACACACACACACACACACACTCTCTCTCTCTCTCTTACACACACATGGATACACACACACACACACACACTACAAATACATGCATTACTGGTGATGGGTTGGTACAATGAGAAGAAAATAACAGATCAGTATGCAGAAGAGAAGAGATAGGTTTTCAGTTTTGACTTAAAAGTAGAGAGTGAAGATGAGAAAACTGAGTGAAATGAATGTTCTCAGTGTCACGACTGTATGTTGGGTAAACATGACACTATGTGTGCGCTTTTACATATTTTTGTGTATACATGTATGTGTGTAGGCCTGTGTCTAAGTCATGCTTTCATACTGTTATTGTTGTATTATTGTTTCAGTCCACTGATGTCTAGCAGTGGACTAAAACGATATATATGCTGAAACATGCTTTATATATTATTTATTATTATTAATATTAATTTGTTACAGTAATTGTTCATGGATATATATATTACCCAGAATCATCTGTTCACGAAAATAATACTTCATGCCCAACCCCCTGTTTTCCAGAAAACAACAGAACAAAATCTTCCAGGATCCAACTTTTCTGGGTGTGTTGATCCAGGCAAGGTGGCTGTAGTGTGAGTCAGTGGAGACACCGACAACGGCCGTTTTCATCGCATTAAACTTGTCCATGTTGTCGCTGAACGCTACCAGCTCAGTTGGACACACAAACGTGCTGCACACACACACAACGCCTGTTAAAATATATAAAAATTAAAAAAGGAGATTTTGTATGAGCACATGAATGATCACCATTGTAAGAATGAATAAATTCTTTAGCTTTTATATTTTCTTTCCCAGTTTGAACTCTGAGACATTATGATGGGGTGCTACATAATTTATACATGGTGTTACATTAACTGTTGTTAGGTGCTACGTAAACTGTCTTACTGCATTTTTATTTGGGCATCTGTTCCAGCAGACACATTCTACTTTTGACGGTACTTGGGGTCTGGGGTCCCCCAGAACTGGGGGAGTCTCCCACAGACCAAGAAAAGCACAAGACACTTCAACAGACAAACCAGCATTTTCCTCCACCATATTCATATTGTGGGTATTATCATTTTTATGATTTTTTTTACAAAATTGAAAAAGCACCAAAATCAGAAATGAGTTCGCTGGATTGCAAAATCTGCATAGATCACAGATTTTTTAAAAACAAAAACAAGCATACTTTTGAATTGCTGCGACTGTTAAGTGTGAGCAGGTAAATAATTGTTGTTCTGCGCACAGTTGTTCTCATGTTATGTTATTAATATGAGATAAAGAGTACCTTCAAAAAACAAAACAAAACAAAAAAAGAAAGAAAAAAGGGACAGATCCAACCAACCAACCATCTAACCAACCCACAGCAAACTCACAAGTCCAGAGGGTAGAAGAAGAGGACCAGATATTTCCCCTGGAAGTCTGACAGCTGGATCTCTTTGAATTGTCCATCGACCACCGCCATGCCTCTGAAGTCAGGGGCAGGGTGCTGCACTTTGACTGCATGGCAACTGGCACCTGAAACACCCCAGACACAACCTGAACTGTAATCATTCCACTCCAAACTGCAATCAGACTCAGTGCTTAAATACTGTAACTGTATTGTATATGATGTCATCAGATCAGGTCTACTTGTATTCCAAGGTACAATGTCAGTGGTTATCATACAAGAAAAAGAAGAAGAGATAAGTCTGAAAATAAACAAACAGGTAATTGAGGAAATGAAAATACACAAACAATCTGAACAAAATCACTTGACCACATATCATGTTTGATTACACATTTAATGATTTATGTAAACCAGACGAGTCATTTCACAATTTTAGTCAATATTATTACTATTAATAAATTATTATAAATCAATGACAATATATTTGGGTGTATATTAAATATTGTTTTAAGCCTTAGGGTTGGCGCTTTATAAATTTCCTTTATTATCAGTGACCCATTAACTGTGGTCTATTAGTATTACTGTATTATTACCATTGTGACTTGTTTACACTAAATTACAGACCTAAACCTGAAAATATCATGTTAATTTCTTTATTAATGTACCTGTCCATATTCACTCACTGGCACTGTGAAAATGCAGTATTTTGTGCATATTTCTTCCCCCTTTTTTACACACTATATAACATTTTCCATTCTGATTCACTCACCCAAACAGAAATAAATCTTGAATCATGGGTTTTCTCATGCATGGTGTTTGTGTGTATGTGCATACAAAAATACATGCATGTCTGCATATGTGTGTGTATGTGTGTGTGACACACACAGAAATCATGCATGCTGATGACAGTGCTATGTGATGAAAAACGTTAAACTAAATATTTATCAGAATCTACCTTCATCAATTCAGTTAATGTCAGTGCATGTACAGTATCAATTTTCTTCCCACCTCACCTCAGCCAACAAAAATAAGAACTTGGAGAAACTTCCATCACTCTGGGGAATGAGTGAACAACTGCTGGTGAGGCTGACAAATAGAACAGCTCTACAGAAATGTACTCACCTATATATATATATATTATATGATGAAACACAAGATGACATCAGTCATCAACTCCTTGTCTATCTTCTTCTTTACTCCCTTCTTCTTTTATTATTTTCTATCTATCTTCTTACACCCAACAAAGACTCTCTGTTGAAAGTACTTGTGTTTAACTGTTCCTTGTGTTTCGTCGTATAGGTGAGTACGTTTCTCTAGAGCTGTTCTATTCCATCACACTGTTGACCCACCCAAGGAAAAAGACCTTGACAGCTGACTGCCCAGGCATGAGTGTGGAACTCTCTGACACAGCAATGAACTGCGCTCCACACTTCCAGCACCTGCTGCCCTGGACAAGCACTGAACCTGAACAACAAAACAAAACAATGTTCAGAATGTTGCCTCCAAACTAGTCTCCCATCTTATTAGAGTCTGAGTGTCTGCCTGTCAGCTCCTGGAGGCAACAGGGTGAAGGACCATTATATGATTATTCAATTCTTCTGAGTCAAGACTTGTGCAGACTTGTTAATGTTAGTGCCCCTCTTGCCTTTGTGTGCATTGTGTGCACTGAGATCATTCATAACACACTACCACCATTCAATAGTGTAAGAGAAGACCAAATTAATGGCTAGTATGTAATGATCTCAGTAGTGCATACTGTGCACACACACACACACACACACACACACACACACACACACACACACACACACATCTCTGTAGTGCATATTGTGCACACAAAGGAGAGAGAGGCATCAGTTGCCAAGTCTTGACTCTGAACTAAGTGATGCCATTAATGGTCCTTCAGCCTGTTGCCTCCAAGAGTTCAACCCTTTGCCACTGCATTAGCCAACCAGCCTGTCCTGAACATGGGACTCCTGTCAAAGAATAGTGCCTTTTCTCTCAACCTTTGGGTGCTTTGCTATAATATAGATCTATACTACTACTACTGTACTAGTACTAGCAGTAGTACCTATTACAGTATTAGATTATATATTAGTCTATTTCCAGGAAAACTTTCAGTCTACTCAGTCTAATTTCTGCCTTTTTTACTTTTAGTTCTTGTTCATTCAACTCCATTTTTTTCTCAGTCCTCTTCAACAGTCCAACAGTCACTAGTCAGTCAGTGATCATGCTTCGTACTATCGTAGTTCATAAACGCAGAACAGTGAATCACATCAGACATGTCTTTACTTGTGGCTTTATTAACTTTGTTTCGCCATGACACAGGTGGGAAAGCCGGTGATAGCGTCATGTATTTTCGGTATGTTGCATGACTTGTCATTGTGTTTACAGTTGATATTCGTGTTGCATCATCTTTTCAGGAGCTAGAGCAATGTGCCAATGAAATTTTGGTACCGGCAATGGCTTGTCGGACTTAGTTCGTGTCGATTTTTGTTTCGTAGTTTGATAATGAATCTTATACTCTGTTTTGCCCTGACATAACCTGCATTCGTGACACGGCGTTTTGCTTTAGCCAATCAGTGAGAGCATGTTCTAAACGTGCAGAGAAAATAGAACGCGACACTGACAATGACATTCTGGAGCAGCCATTACACCAATCTACGCTCAAAACGAGGGCCCATGCATGCAGAGCACTACGAGAACAGAAAGACATTATTCACTGCAATAATCGTAAGTCATGTTGTTATACATACACTTCTCAGAAAAACACTTCGCAAGGCCATGACACTGACAGTTCTGACACTTTCACAAGGTTGGTCACGTTTGGAAAGTCTTCTGCTCGGCTTCCGGTAATCATGAATCAAACAGTTTGATAATATGTACCTTTTAAAAATATGTTTATTAGAATACACAAATTGTGTGGTGTTGCATGCTTGTTATGTCCACACAAAAAAGAACAAGAAAAGGGGGACACATTATTTTCGTCTGATTTGTTTAACTCCATGTAAAATGGGTTTAAAATGGAAATAACATTATATTTCTTTATTAATTCTCACATAGTTCAAAGAGATATTTGGTTTGGATTTCGTAGATGTTCCATTTGAATACGCATACAGATTGGGGACACTTTTCAGGTTCAGTATTCAGCACAGCAGGCACAGAAAAATGAGTTACTTGCCAGGTACAGCGAGCTTGGTGGAAGAAATTGATAGTAAGTAAAACCTGACATTTTCCTGTTTTAGCGTCCGAAATTACTGCATCATTTGACCTCATAAATTTTCTTCTTCTATTTTTGGGTCGCGCTCGGACTTGGAGAACCTTCAGCTTACTGAACTGATGAAACAGTGTTTTTCCCTCCCTCCCCTCCCCCTTCTTCATGGTTTCAGATCTTAGAAAGGTCTTCTTATGTTAGTCTGTAGTGTCCAGCTTTAACACTTTGAAGACTCTGACACATTTGGTTGTGTTGAGTTATTTTTGTGCTTCCACAATCCACCAAACTCCGACATGTAGTAATGTACTGATGTAATGATGTATTTTTTTTTATTATAGAAAAATAATACTTAATTCGTTAATAAGTAATACTTACAGAGTCACACTGTGATAGGAAGTAAAATTCAAATTTTAATGATTTATCTTCTTCTTCTGCCATAGATAGAGTGACCTCCTTCATCATATTGAGGATTATGTCACTCTCACTGTCAGTGTCAGGGGATGTGCAGCAGTAAGAAGAAACACACACACACACACCCCAACACACACACACACACACACACACACACACACACACACACATTCTTACAAACATTGTGTTTTGAGTGTCCCACCAGCATTTTGTGGTCACTGGGAGCAAACCCAGACTGACACAGCCCTAGCCTTCATCAGCACTACTTACTGGGGGGAAAGGGTAGTGATTTGGGGAGATGTGATGGGGAAGCCTCATGGGTGGGTGTGGCAGTACTGTTGACTGACGTGAGCAAATGGACATGCAGAGTGTATTGGTGGTACTGTTTCCTCTTACTTCCTCTTGATCTTCACATACCTGTGATGTTTTTGCCATACGTATGCATAGCCATATAATATAAAAATTATGTGTATCACAGTATTAATAATGGATGGCTGTTACTAGTGTTATTCTTAGTACTTACTTAAATACATCACAAATTGTTTTGCAGACAAAAAACTAAAACAAAATTCTTTATAATTAATAACAGATTTAATAGATTTATAGTTTAAAGGACAAGTCCAAGGTTAGGGGTTATTTTTGACACGATTTCTGTTAAAGCTCGCTGAGAACGATGATGTAGGTGAAACTGTGATCTGAGGGTCATAAATACATGAAAAAAGGCATTTTCTGTCATATCGAAAGCGTCGCCATGACGCCCAAATCACGTGACCATATACCTACCACGTCACTCTGGGGAGTCCTGCAAAATGCCAACTCGAGCTCCGAAGATGAAACTGATACTTTGCCCGAGAGACCCACAAGGATACAGCCGTATCAGTTTGAGCCTGTCAGGCAGGATTTTGAAAGAGTACCGGAACATCGTGTCAGCTTCAAAGCAAACCCCATGCGGTATTCCATGGGGTTTGCGAAATCGCACTCACTAAAGTGCTCGCTACACAAATGGGTGTGATGCGGCGCAGCAAGAAAGTCAGCTCGTTTGAATTGTATAAATTTAATCCACTTTTGCCTCACTGCGGGTCGACTGTGTGGGAGCTCGTGCATTGTTATACCTGGGGTCGTCTGCGAATTGTTACAGTTCGTGGCAACACAGTAGGCCGGCATAGTTAACTTTCTTGTCGACCACACGCATACACAGTTTACTGAAGAATCTAAGATGGCAACCGCACTGACTCCCCAGAGTGACGTCACTTCCGGGAAAGTCATGTGACTGATGGAGAACCTGAGACTGTAGTCTGGCCAGCCTACAGAAAATAAAATCGATTAAAAACCCAATTAAACATTTTTTAAATTTGTTTATTTCATTAAATCTGAAACTAGTGACTCATTTGTCAGTCATTTCGATGGTCATTTTGCATACTTACAAACCTTGGACTTTTAGTTTTGCTTTAAGTACTTTAACTTGAGAGCACAACAACAAAGAGGCAAGACTGATATCAGAAGCATTCTGTTATTGAAATGTTATTGTAGGTCTTACTCTTACGATGTCAGTTGAGGATGCATCTTGCTGCCCTCCACTGAATCTTCTCAGTTTTATTGATCATTATATAATATATATAATACATATATTATATCTGCTTGTACTTCTTTCAGGAGTCCCCATAGGCTGCAAATGGAAGTTAGATATTTCCAACAGGAATATAAAACATAGACTTTAGTGTACATGTATATATATATATATATATATATATATATATATATATATATATATATATATATATATACATACATGTATCAGTGCCAAGAACCTGAATGTATATATCCAGCTTCAAGAACCTGAGTGTAACTCATTAGTCATTATTAGGAAATATTACTCACTGACTGCAGTGACTCAGTGTTAGTCTGTTAGTTATTGTTAGTGTTACTGTGTACTGAAACATTTTACTCCATTCCTGACAGCTTTAAATATTCTCTGGAATGCTATGATTACAGTTTACATTATATGCTAGAATTGTGCAAATCGTATTACAAAATACAATGTAACAATATAATTATTTTGTTTGTTGCAGAGAAATTACTGGTAGTTTTGCGAGATGGTCGAACACTGATTGGTTACCTCCGCAGCATTGATCAGTTTGGTATGGAATGAAATTAGAATGTATTGACTGGGGGGGGGGGGGGGGTGCGTGTGTGGGGGTGCATGTGTACATTTGTTTGTCTTATGTAATAGGCAAAGAAACTGCTCTGCTATGAGCGTGGCTTTCTTATAATGGATGTTAAGGATGCTCCACAAATTAACAATCTTCATTGTCATAATGTTTTGGAGCAGACTGCATCAGAAACACAGAACATCAAACATCTTTTCCCCTGCCTTCCCTAAAAATAGAAGGTGAATAGAAACATACATGTACACAGAGCAAAAACAGTATGATTATGTTGAACTGTGTGTCCACTTCATCAGATTCAGAAACATTCCTCCCCAGGGCTTCCCCCTCCCCCCCCCCCCCCCCCCCCCAAGTTTGAAATGAAGGATCTTGTCTTTAAACAAATTAAAGTTCACTGAAGTATACATAGCATACGGTGTATCGTATATTCTCACAAAGGATTAGGAAGTGACCCATTTTGTTCAAATTTGGAACTGATTTTTATCACCAACCCCACAGAACAGGATGGACACTGTTAGGGTTGTCTTTGCCCTCCATAATTTGGAATTCCTGAATTAGTGAAATAATTAAAACGAAAGGCTTCATAAGAAAGTACTGCTGTATATATTATTATATATATATTTCAGCGTAAATCATTCTGGCAATGGCGCTGAGTGATTGACATTCTAAGATCATTTTTCATAACAAAACACAGTGGAATTCACTCCCACAAGACCTTAGACACTGCTCAGCCCTGTCATCTTTTAAAGCCAAACTGGAAACCTTCCTCTTCTCACAGTATTTTTACCCAAACTAATACCCAGTTTCTGCTACAGTGTGTGTGTGTGTGTGTGTGTGTGTGTGTGTGTGTGTGTGTGTGTGTGTGTGTGAGAGAGAGAGAGAGAGAGAGAGAGAGAGAGAGAGAGAGAGAGAGTTTCTGCTGCAGTCAGTGTGTGTGTGTGTGTTTGTGTGCACGCGCCTGCGCGCATGTATGATGTATGATACAGATCAGTGTCATACACATTTGAATTAATTGCGGTGTGTGTTTGTTTTTCTGTATGATACATTATAAATGTAAATTGTTTTGGTAGGACTGTGCTAGAATTGCATGTGTATAGAATATCATATTTGGGTTATGTAACATGTGAGCGCTCAGGGCATTGATAAACGCATGATAAATGTACGTTATTATTATATATATATTATAAACAGTACACTACAATTGAAACCACAACTGTTGTTTTAGTAGTCTTGCAACCAACAATTATGCATTCTTCTTCTTCTAAAGTTGTGTTCAATGGATGTAATTGTTGCATTGCAGCCAATTTGGTGCTGCACAGAACGATAGAGAGGATTCATGTTGGGAAGAAGTATGGTGATATTCCACGGGGCGTCTTCATCGTCAGAGGAGAGAATGTTGTTCTGCTTGGAGAAGTGGTAAGTGTAAATTGTAATGCATTCTTTTTGCTCTTTTATAAAAAAAATTGTCAGGTCACCTGGACTTATTTGTGATTGGTGTTGGAACAGGTTCCTTCAACTGTCAGGTCACCAGGGCTTGTTTGTAATATGTGTTGGAGCAGGTTCCTTCTACCCACAGGTTGCCAGGGCTTATTTGTGATGTGTGTTGGAACAGGTTCCTACGACTGTCAGGTCACCAGGGCTTATTTGTGATGGGTACTGAAACAGGTTCCTTCGACTGTTGGGTCACCAGGGCTTATTTTTGATGTGTGTTGGAACAGGTTCCTTCTTCCCACAGGTCTCAAGGGTTTATTTGTGATGTGTGCTGGAACAGGCTCCTTTGATTGTCAGGTCACCAGAGCTTATTTGTGATGTGTGTTGGAACAGGCTCCTTCTACCCACAGGTCTCCAGGGCTTATTTGTGACATGTGCTGGAACAGGCTCCTTCGACGAGGTCACCAGGGCTTATTTGTGATGTGTGTTGGAACAGGTTCTTACGACTGTCAGGTCATCAGGGCTTATTAATTTTGTGATATGTGTTGGAACAGGTTCCTTCTACCCTCAGGTCACCAGGGCTTATTAATTTTGTGATGTGTGTTGGAACAGATTCCTCATGTGTCAGGTCACCAGGGCTTATCAATTTTGTGATGTGTGTTGGAACAGATTCCACAGACTGTCAGGTCACCAGGGCTTATTAATGTTGTGATGTGTGTTGGAACAGATGTCAGGTCACCAGGGCTTATCAGTTTTGTGATGTGTGTTGGAACAGATTCGTCAGACTGTCACTGTCAGGTCACCAGGGCTTATCAATTTTGTGATGTGTGTTGGAACAGATGTCAGGTCACCAGGGCTTATCAATTTTGTGATGTGTGTTGGAACAGATTCCTCAGACTGTCAGGTCACCAGGGCTTATCAATTTTGTGATGTGTGTTGGAACAGATTCCTCAGACTGTCAGGTCACCAGGGCTTATTAATGTTGTGATGTGTGTTGGAACAGATGTCAGGTCACCAGGGCTTATCAATTTTGTGATGTGTGTTGGAACAGATTCCTCAGACTGTCACTGTCAGGTCACCAGGGATTATCAATTTTGTGATGTGTGTTGGAACAGATGTCAGGTCACCAGGGCTTATCAATTTTGTGATGTGTGTTGGAACAGATGTCAGGTCACCAGGGCTTATCAATTTTGTGATGTGTGTTGGAACAGATTCCTCAGACTGTCAGGTCACCAGGGCTTATCAATTTTGTGATGTGTGTTGGAACAGGTTCCTCAGACTGTCAGGTCACCAGGGCTTATTTGTGATGTGTGTTGGAACAGGTTTACACTGGTCACCAGGGCTTATTAGTGATGTGTACTGGAACAGGTTCCTTCTTCCCACAGGTCACCAGGGTGTATTTGTGATGTGTGTTGGAACAGGTTCCTTCTGTCCACAGGTCACCAGGGCTTATTTGTGATGTGTGCTGGAAGAGGCTCCTTTGACTGTCAGGTCACCAGGTATAATCTGTAATGTCTTTGTGGAACAGGACACAGAGAATGAGAAGAACCTGCCGCTGGAGGAAGTGTCCATTGATGATATTTTGGACATGCAGCGCGAGATGCAGATTGCCAAGGAGCAAGACGAGGAACGCAAGCGCAAGGCACTCCAGGAGAGAGGCATGCACTTCACTGAGCAACCTGAAGATTTTATGTGATGAGGAGAGAATGAGGCATTCATTGATCTGCACTGCTAGGACTTTATCCATGTGTTAGCCCAAAAGGAATCTGACTGTGTGAATGATGTTCTGTATGTGACGAGGATACACATTATTGAATGTGTTATATGACCTCAGCTTGGTTAGCCAGGCTGTGTGAATGAGCTCCTTTTGAATGTGACGTTAACAGAAAGAGAGTGAGTGATGGTTCTGTTTTGGGAATTTGGGAATGTGTTTGCCTCAGCTGAATCTGACTGTCGGAATGGTCTCATTCCACAAAATGATGAGAGAATGAACCATGGAAGTGTTTACAATGGGAATTTACAAATATGTTAGCCTGGACTGAATTGGGTTGATTGCTGTGGCACATGTTTATTGGGGAATGGATTAATTATGACTGAATGGCATGATCCAGGCCTCTGTCAGTGTTATTTTATTTAAAAGCTGAAAATCCAACAGTACAGACGCATGACTTATGGCTCACACATTTTCTCTTGCATTGGACCCTACTTTTGAAATTCACTCCCACAAGACCTTAGACACTGCTCAGCCCCATCATTTTTTTAAAACAAACTCAAAACTTTCCCTTTTCACAGCACTTCTGCCCCAGCTAATATTAATACCCAGTTTTCACTACAGTCAGTGTGTGTGTGTGTGTGTGTGTGTGTGTGTGTACACACAGAGATTGGTGGCATGTATGTATAAATTGTTTGAATTCATTGCGTTTACTTTTTTGTGTGTGTATGTGCTTCAAATAATACTTTATGTAAATTGCGTAAGTAGGACTGTGCTCTATATGTTTATAGAATATGTGTGTTTAAGTTAGTACGTATTATGTGAGCACTCATGGTGCTGATGAGTGCATGATAAATGTACATTATTATTAAATTCAAAATTACTCTACCTCTTCCTTATTGGTATTTTTCTGTGAATATTTTAGTTAAATAGGTCACACCATCTCTTCTGGATCAACATTATGCGTGATTATTATAGTTGAATAGAAAGTTATGCCACTTCTTCCTGATCAACAAATATCTTACACCCATGTAAAATACTGCATGGTTTTTATTGAAATTTTTTAAAATGAAAACACACTGGCCCAGTCTATTATAATACAAACACAAACACTTGAGGTCTTTAATGGTTGTGATCTTTTGTCAAAGGTTCCCATACACATATAAGCAGAGTTCATTTCATTTATTAACTTAATTTTTGAAAATGACCATCCAGAATCTGAGCAGTTACCATGGTAGGAAGGTATTTTTTTTCCTTCATCAGAGCATCCACAAAACTACTGTGAAATCTGACAAATACATGCATTTATTTGTTCCACAGTCCAGTCACGCCTGTGACTTTTTGTGTGCGTGCGCATGTTGTCCATACGCGCTCCGGTCTTGCCACAAATGGTGCACTGAAACATCCTGGTGGGAGTATGAATGGTGCGCGTGTGTTTGTCAAGTGCCCCCTTGTCTGGAAACCTGGCGCTGCAGGTTTGGCAGGCAAAGGACTTGGTGGCGTTGTGGCGCCGTTCATGCGCTGTGCAGGTGCTCTTGCTCTTGAAAGTTTTCGGGCACAGGCTGCATTGGAAAGGCCTCTCCAACGTGTGAGTGTACCGGTGGGAGTGTAGTGATGGTAGCAGCTGTGTGACAAAAAGGATCAGAATAAAAGACTTGGAAACGTGCTATATACCCCAACATCACTAGCTACTCTCCCCAAGCTAATCAAGTTAATTACAGGTGGGAGGGGGGGCACTGGAATTTCCTTGTGCATCTGCCTGTGTGGCATGGTTTTGTTTGGAGAACATATTTTCTGAACTGCCAGATTTCCTGCTACCAAACCTGGTATGATACTGTATTGCTATGGACCAGGGTGTCATGCAAGGAGATTGGATAGTTGTCTTTCAGGCCAGAGCCACATTCAAGGTTCAGTTCTTCAGAAAAGACTGTGGTGTATCTCCAGAACTACTTCTGCAGCCAGCCTTTGTGTGCTGGTACACAGTCATCAGCTGAAACTGCATGCAGAAAACTTCAGATCTAGTTAAGTAACGGTCAAAGTCAAGGTTGCAGTGAGGGTTCAAATTCTCAAGAAGTGATGGCATCTTCCGGGATACCATCTGAACTGCAGAACCTTTTCTACAAACCTGCAAATTCCACATGGTGGTGCATCCATAATGAACCAGTGTGTTCTGCAGAAAGTTCTGAATGCTGTCTTCAGTGTGAAGGTCACACTGGCAGCTCAAGTTTTCTGTCTTTGCCCATTTTATAAACTAACAATGTAATTCTTCTTAACACCTGAAGCTACCAAATTTGCTTCATTGGTTTATCATCACCAGACAGAGCTTAGGATGAAAATTATGGTCAAATAGAGTATAGGATGAAAACTGTGGTCAAATAAGATACAAAGCAGTCATTACCTTGAATCCCTTGCCACAGATCTGACATGTGTAAGGAAATGCATCTTTGTGGACTCCAGCATGGGCCTTCAAACTAGACTGAAACTGGAACTGACGGCCACACACATCACAGATAAACTGTGCAGTTTGCCTGCAACAAGAAACACACATGGACGAATGTGCATGCATATGGACCGCATGCACCCAGCATTCATTTTGTTACTCTATGTTTGAGGCATGCTGTGAGCTTGAAAGTAAGAGTCAAGGCCATTGAATTTGGTGCACACAGTTAAAGCTCAACAAGCCTGTATTTCAAATATTGTCATGTAAAGCTTGAAAGATATTAATAATAATAGTGTAAGCTTAGAGCGCCTCACCTGGACTGGCCCTAAGCAGTTACAAATTCCTAAAACATACATATGTTGGCAACGATTTAACACAGGCACGCACACACATGCACACGCACACACACACATGCCTTTTGCTTTGACAACAACTAAAAGAAAAAAATCTCCAGTGTATATGTTTTTGCCACAACTCTCAGCTATCCAGACTAAAACTCATAACAATTTATGTACAGTTGCCAGCTTTCCCAGCTGGGGCAAAAATTGATTAGGACCCTATGCAACACATTTCATGATGCTGAACAAACAGAGTGCATACCTTTTCCATTCTTGTGACTGAAAATAATACTGAGGGATTAAGTTGCATGTTTTTCTCTTGATGAGGAAAATCACTGATTGTGATAGTACATCAACTCACATTCCAATAAACATGTGGGATCCAGTTCAGAAGTGTTTTTGTTATGGCCAGGAGTGGCTGTTACAGCCAGAATTGGGCCGGAATGTATATGTCTGACCTAACTTCTCAGCTACATTTTTCCAAAGAAGGCAGTGTTTTCATACTGTGCAAAACCGATCTGGATGGCCTGGTCAGGGTTTGGCCAAACGCATCTGGTCTAGAAGCAAGCCGGAGTGCAAGAATCATCAGGCCTAGTTTCCAGCAGAATGGATCATACTGTGCAAAGCCATCCCAGATCCGATTTGGTTCTGGCTGACTGTGTCAGGTTTTGGCCAAACAGATCCAGTCCGGAAGCAAGTCTGTGTGCAAGAATCATCTGGCCTGCTTCTGGTCAATGCTTCTGAGCAGATCCAGATTGGATGTGGATCGAAATCTGTCGTGTTTACTGGGGTTATTCATGAATCAAAAACTTCAAGCACACTGACCCAGCTGAGTGTCTGCGTTTGTGTATGTTGCGGATGTGCTCAGACTTGTAGAACTTGTGGCAGATGTCGCACTCAAACTTGCGTTCTCTGACATGGACTGATTTGCCATGAACTTTTAGGGCTGACTTGGAATTGAAACCCTGAAACAAGTCAATCATCACCATGATTAATATTTAATAAAGGTAAAAAAAGTGGTTTTATTCAAGTCCTGTTTTCTTTTAAGTTTCTGTAAGTAATTGTACTTGATTATTGTTTTACTATGTAAAACTAAATTAGATTTTGAAAACAAAATTAAATTTGAAAAAAGTGGTATTAATGATGTCACATGGTAAGATAGTAACTGAGTGGTTTTAGCTGATAGAAATTTAGACTGTGTTATAAATGATGTTAATACTTAAATAAATTGTACTCATTACCATGGCTTTTGTGTGGGTGGGTGGGTGTTTATTTGCGTGAGTATGTACATGGTTCTTTTTTTCCGCATACTTTGCTATAGGTATATGAATCAGAGAAACTGTATAGTAAGGGATGGATACATGCATGTTAATGAATAAAAGCCCCACAATGATGTGCTTGGCAAAAAAGGAGGAAGGAAAAAAAGAAAAAAAAAGAAATAAAAGAAGAAGAAGAAGAAATTAAAAAGGGAGAGAGAGAGAATAAAACAAAAAAAAACAAAAAACAACAACCCAGCAACACAGTCTAATGGATCATGTCTGAAGATGAAAAATGACAAGTCCTGGAATGCAGCCAAAGGAGAATAAAGTTTGTTACACTGAACATTATTTCCTTGCAACGTGAAGTTTGACCCAGACAAGTCTAACTCATTTTTGTTTTCCTTGAAGAAATTTAAGCAGAATCTGTGTGGCCCTTTTACTTTGTTTTTTGTTTGTTTGTTTGTTTAGTTAAATTATTTTCCTAACCTTTCTCCTGGATTTTAGCATGCACACACACACACACACACACACACACACACACACACACAATGCATGCACACACATATGCACAATCTTTGACAATGACACACTTACTTTAGAGCAGATGTCACAGTGATAGGGTTTGACGTCACTGTGTCTGAACCTATGATTCTTCAGACTACCAGTGGAAGCAAAGGAATGACCACAGATTTCACACTGGTACCGTACTGGCTGCTCCTTTGCGGCAGAGTGTGCTGCTATCTGGCAAGACACAGAGGAACTAATGTTATAGTGAGTTATAACGAGTTTCATTAGTTAGTGCTGCGCTGAACCCCCCAAACAAATGAACAAAATCCACATCATACAAACAAAAACAAAACCCCAACAACAACAAACAAGAAAACAACAACTGGAATAATAATAATAATAATAAAACATAGTAAAAATGCATTTCTACAGTACACAACCTAATTTAATAATGCATGTGCACACACACACACACATATATATACACAAACATGCATGTGGAACAAGTGGTGTGTGTGTATATATATATATGTATATATATATATATATATCTCCCTCTAACCGTAAGTTTTTTTTTTTTTGTGGATGTCAAGCTCCAACAGTTTGTCTTGGTGTACCTTCATGTAGTGAGAGGTGGGGCAAAATTAAGACCTGAAGGTGTGCCACTGACCAAGTGTGCTTTGAGGTGATTAGAGGTGAGGTAGGATTTGGGGCAATGCGGACAGGCATGGGGGCGGGTTCCAGAGTGTTTGAAGCGATGAAGTTTGAAGCTGTGGTGAAAATTGAAACTCATTCCACACTCCTCACACCTGTAAGGCTTCTGGGTGCCATGGAGACCACGCTGCAAAAAGAAAGAAAAAGAAAAAAGGATAAAAATTAGCATTAAATGCCAAACTGACTCCAATGTCAGTTACCAGACATCAGCAACAACCACAAAAAGAGGGAATCTGATCAGAATAATTCTTTCATAACCATCAAATTTATATAGTATTACTGATAATTATTATCACTGTCATTATTACCATTGTCCTTCACTCTACTATACTAGCTATTGTTATGAATACTGTTATAATATATTTACATGTGATTTTTCTTGTAATCCAAAAAACAACAAACAAACAAATGAAAAACGTTTTGATTTGATTTTGTGCCAATCCAAAAAAATTATATTTTATTATAACTGGAGGGTATTATAACCCGAGGCAGGTTGTGCAAAATGATGAAATTGTGGAGGAAAAAGAGCAAAGGAAGATACCTGATGATGCTTCAAGGAATCTATGCAAGAGAGCCATTTTCCACAAGTTTCACACTGCACCCTCTGCGCATGCTTCATCACATGTTGCTCAAACGCACTGTGCTTTTCAGCTGGGTATTTCTTGTTGCACACGGAGCACTGCAGCGCTTTCAGGTTTTTCTCTGCTTCTCCTTTGGATTCCAAACTTCTGTGTTCTTGCTTCACCGCTGCTGAGCCTGACTGGCTCTCTTTCTCTGTTACTTCTGCTGACTTGTCTTGATCTTCAGGCTTTATTCTACCATCCTGCCTTGATCCAGGCTCAGAGTCATGCTTGTGCTGCACCAAGCAATCAGCGAATGCTTCCTCCTGTCTTGAATCACCCCATTTCCTTTGACGCAAGACTCTCTTTCGTGCCAGATGTCCTCGAGCTGGAGCACATCTACCTGTCTTGTGATTTGCTGTTGATGCCTTCTGCAGCAATCCCGGCTCCTGAACTGTTCCCTCTGAAGCTGAACCGTGGAAGTCTGTGGCACCAGAGATGTGACCTTCATCCTGGATGCTGCTTGCTTTTGTATCAGGACTACCAGATTTGCATCTTTTTCTGCCATGCCTTTGTGAACTGTGGTCACGATGAGAAGTTTGTTTGTCAGCTTCTCTTGCAAATTCAGTAATCAGTACTTGATAATGAGGTTTCCTTTTCAAATCTGTAACACAATGATCACAAGTGACAGTGTCAGTGACAGAAATGTAGATTATATATATATATATATATATATATATATATATGTAGGGGAGTGGGGTGGGGAGTGAGGGAAGCATGGATGAAGAGTCACAAGTCAGAGGTTGCTGTAACTTTTATCTGCACACCAACCAACCAGGAAACAGTGTAGGCTCTCCCCTGAGATGAACACATGAACACCAGCCGCAACAGCAGACAAACAACCTGCCTCTGCAGGGACACTGGGGAAAAAGGGACGCTGCTGGCAGCGCACAGGGTTTAACACCTTAGATAATTGGGGCCATGAAACTCCCACCCAATCAAAAAGGATAAAGGACAGGAAAGAAAGGTTAAAGGGTCATGGCCCGAAACATGTATACAATACACTCGGTTTATATATATATATATATGCTTTTCTCAAAGATGGTGGACCTGGCTATCTATATTTCTCTCTGTTTCTGTCTCTGTCTCTCTCTATATATTGTTATTCATACCTCTATATGAATACAAAACAAGAAAATCAATTGCCAAGTAAAATCCAGCTTATAATTGCAATATGTTATTATTTTATAAGGCTCCAGTCACACACACACACACACACACACACACACACACACACACACAGCACCACCACCATGTGCATTGAACGGAAGTAAACACACAACCAAGGGAGAGAATGCCCACGAAACTGGCATCAAAATGGCGGCGGAAACGACCCCAACATTCAACTACGAAACTTTGTTGGGGATGATTCCAGTTGTGATGGACTTTTTAGATCTCGATTCCGAGGAAATAATAGCCTCTGGTATTCTAGATGACGACAGACTGGATGATGCCGCTGCAGCAATGATAATTAGTCACGAAAAGGTGAAGCAAAGCTCCACATCAAAGAAGCCCACCTGGGTCACTGCCTCTAGTGCCAGTACCACTTCGGACAACACTGGTACCCACAGTGGCAGTACCATCACCAGTGGCACGACAGTCACGGAACAGTTGCTTCAAGGCCTAACGCTAACCCCGTTGAGCAGAAACCGGATAGACGGTTTCAGAATGCATTTCAGAATGACCAGTGCAATGTTCGAAATACTTCTTCAGGACACAATGAAACTCACTTCTTTCTCAACTCGGCAAGTGGTGGAGGGTACATCAACAGACCATGAAGGTCCAGCGCCCCTTCCTATGGTACCCACTTCCATGCTGATGCTGACACTGCGATTCCTTGGTAGCCAGCAACCGATGGACCAGCTTGCTGACATGGCAAACATTTCTCTCCCTCTGTTCACCAGAGTGGTACATGAGACAATGGACGCATTCTATCAACTTATGCAGCACTACATCCGGTGGCCCGAGAAGGATGAAGTGGCAGAGGCTTCTGAGAAATTCAGGCAGAGATGCGGTTTGCAGGGTGTGATGGGAATAATTGACGTGTTACATGTTCAGGTTAGGGCACCGGACCAGCACGTTGATTACTACACCAATCAGCAAAAGGAAACAACAGTTCTGCTGCAGACAGTGTGTGATCACAAGTTGCGGTTTCTCCACTGCTGCACTGGGTGGCCAGGCTCAGTGGATGAAATTACGGTGCTGAAGGACTCTGATCTACACAATGATGTCCATGGTCAAGCCAGCTCTTATTTCCCGTTGGACTCCTTCTTGGTTGGTGATGAGGCCTACATGCTCACCGAGTGGCTGATGACACCATTCCAAGACACTTGCAGCTTAAGTGCCCTTCAGCTTAAGTTTAATGCAGCGTGCAAGGTTGTCCTACAGAATAATACATTGGTGTACACACTTCTCATGCATCGCTTTCCTCGCCTGGAGTGTGTGGACATGAAAGACATGCAGAGCATGGTGGTAACGATCCTTGTGTGCTGTGCTCTGCACAACTTCTGTCTGGACAAAGGGGATTTGGTGCTGTTTGAGGATGCTGAGGTGGCTGTAACTGTAAGAAACATTAACACACTTCCAAAACCAGGAGTTTGCACAGAAAGCGATGAAGGGGAAAACAAACGAAGGCGTTTGCTTCTCGCTTTGCTCTAGTTAGCTTTAATTTGTGACTGGATTGATTTAACTCTAAGCACTTGCTGCAACTGCAAGTAGTGCAAATAATTTTTTGAGCAAATGAGATTGTGATTGACCATGAGACTGGAAGTGGAAGAACTGAAACTGGAAGAGCTAACTAAAGAGTGTGTGTCTGAATAGATGTGTGTGACTTTGAATCAAAGTGTTTAAACTTTGAACATGTATAAACATGCTGCGATTATTATTACTATATTAGTGATCTTTTTTTCCTTTTATTTTTTTTGCTGGTTAATTGTACTTTACAAATTTTACACTGGCAGGGTGACATGTTTCCCAAAGGATTTAACAGTATACACACACACACACACACACACACACACACACACACACACACACACACTCATACACACACACACACACACACACACACACACACACACACACACACACACACACCAATCTTGTCTTGATAGTCTTGATATTGCATTTCGGTTTCATCAGAAGCACTTCAGTTTGACAGAAAGTTGTGAGTGTAAGTTTCCCCTGTGCCCAGGTGTGTTCATTTTTTCACTTGCATAGAATCAACAAAGGGAGCTAATCACATGAAAATAACCAAGACCTGATTTACCTATGGTAACTCTCACAGTGTGGTGCCAGGGGGCATCTACTATGAGGATGTGCCTCTGGTGGAGTTTATGTACCTAATATATATATTATAAATGTATTCACAATGCCAGACTGAGAAACTTTACAGTAGGGGATTCAGGTCTTTTTCTGTGTGTTCATGTAACAATTTTCATGTGTTAATTAATTCCCTTTGTTTATTCTTTGTCTAATAAAACTGGCATAATTTGCACTGCTAATACTAATTGTACTAATAGTTTGGATTAGTTAAATATTAGTGATCAACTTGGATTAGTAAAAATTGTTGTTAAATTTATATTAGTGATCAACTATGGCTGTGCACACAAGATCTAAGCCTGACTCCATGTATTTAATTTGAACTAATTTAAATTTCACAGGAAGGTCTGCACTTGGAGTCTGATCAGATTTGATTATATTTCCAGTACCTAGATTGTGTCAGAGCTCATGAGCTGTGTGAAAGTCGAGGTGGCCGTCCTGGGCTCCCATCCCTAATAAGCCTGCTGTTTCTGTGGACGTAAAGCAGCACACTTCGACCTAGATTGTGTGTGACAGGTTACTGAGTTTGGTTTAAGTATGTAAATTGCCATGATGTTTGCTTTTCAAATTGTTAGGATAATTAAAATATTGTCTATTTAAGTTTTAATATTTATGAATCATCTTCTGTAAATTGTCCTGAGATTTGCTTTTCAAATTGTTAGGATAATTAAAATATTGTCTATTTAATTTTAAGTTTTAATATATATATATATAAATTTATGAATCATATTCTGGAGAGAAAAAAAGATAAGAAAGTCTGTGATCTGTGCGCGTGAGTATGTGTGTGTATGTGTGATTGGGCGAACGCGTGCGCATGCATGTGTGCACGCACATGTGCGTGCGTGTGTGTTTGACTATACAATGCCCACACATGCTAATATGGAAAATTCTTATTCTCATGGTAGGACTAGAATAATAGGAGATAAGTCTCTCCCCTGACCACCCCCCTCCCCCCAACCCTTTTAACTTTAAGAGGCTGTCTCTGCCACCCCCTCCTTCCTCCTCTTTTATTGCTATACAAACCATTTGTTTTTAAGCTGAGACTAGTGACAGTTACTGAGTTAGACAGCTTGTCCCAAGATTCACAGTAATATATCACACAGAGCAAATTAATTTGTATTTTTTTATGGTAAGTAAAATGAACTGAAGCAAAGAATTATGATGCTAGTGCACCAGGGAATCAGGGACAGTCTGTTCATGAGGGGAATCTTGTAACATGCAGATTTATTACTACCAGAATGATTCAGTGACTGTGACACCTACCTGTTGTGTTTGTACCAGTCATGTTGTCAAAGCTCTCTTCGGCAGAATCTTTACCCAGTCCTGTCTTCAATACACATTCAGCAGCTTCACTCTCTGTACAATCCTTGTCCAGGCTTGCCTCTGACGCTAGTTCAGTTGCTTCGCTTTCTAGGGTACTCTTGCCCAAACTTGTTTCTGCTAGTGTTGCACGTTGAGTCAATATGCTTTCTACTGAATCTGCACTCACACTTGTCTCTAATACATGTTTCCTTGCTTCACTTTCTATGGAATCCTTACCAAAACCTGTTTGCAGTACATGTTTAGTTGCCTCTCTTTCTGCAAAACCTGCACCCACACCTGCCTCCAGTATAGGTTTCCTTGCTTCACTTTCTATGGAATCCTTAGCAAAACCTGTTTTCAGTACATGCTCAGTTGCTTCTCTTTCTGCAAAATCCACACCCACACCTGTCTTCTGTACATGTTTCCTTGTTTCACTTTCTGTGGAATCTTTGTCTAAACCTGTAACCATTATATATTCAGCTGCGTCTTTCTCTGCTGTTGAATCATTGTTCAAACCCTTCTCAGAGACATGATCACTAGCTTCACTTTTGGCATGTCCGTCATTTTTCATTTCATGCAGGACTACATCCTGTTCAGAACTGGCGCGTTGCTCCTTTCCCGGAAGATCAGTGCAGAACTTGCTTAAATTCTGCTTCTTCATCAGGCCTGAAGGGTTGGGAAGAATGGTGAAAGTGAAGCAGCTGTTGATAATCACTCCGAGATGACCAGTCAGCTCAACGCAGGTCACATCTGGCACAGCCAGCAGCTGATGGACCAGTTCTGACGTGACACTGTGAATCCTCTCCTCGATGCATTGCTGCAGTGACTTGGATGCACTGCATGTTGTGGTTTGGCTGAAATGAGCCCAAAATAATATATGTGTATGAATACATATAATATAAAACAAACTAAATGTATTTTGAGAATTGCATTTTGCATAATTCACAGGTCAACACCATACTAAAATTATCAAGCTGTTCACTTGACAAGGAGACCACCCTGATGAGAGATGATCCTTCTCAATTAAAACCCCTTTTTCTTAAAGCTTTCGCTTAATATTCCTCACAATTTTATTAGTTGAATGTGGGTGTGGGTGTGACTGTATTTGTGGGGGTGGGGTGGGCGTTGGTTTTGGCTGTGATAGAGGCAGTAGAGGTCAGGGGATGGGGTACAAGGGAGGGGACAGGAATATGAGTAATGACTTCACCAGTCACTACATTGTATGATATTGATTTTAAGTTCATAAATGAACTCTGACCAAGGAATACATTAAGACGGACAGCATTTTTGCTGTACTAATATATTTATGGTGGCCCTAAAAGTGGTCACAGTACATTGACAAACACAAATATCATACCACCTTGATAGTGGCCTTGGGGTAAAGAGACTGTGGGTTCAAATCTCTGGCCACTTACACAGTAAGGTTCATTAATGGTATCTTTGCCATGGTTCATTAATGGTATCTCTGCCATGGTTCATTAATGGTATCTCTACCCAGTTCTACACCATCTCTTTGTCTTTTGAACTTCTCTCTCTCTAAAAAAAGGCCAGTTTGCAACAGGCATGAGCGCACTGACCCTCTCAAAAACATGCATGTTAAACTGGCAGAATAATACAATAAAATGCACTGTAAAAGTTACAAACAAAAGAGTTGGTTTCCGAGGAAGTATTCATCAAGAGGAATAACCTATGGAGACTACGACAAGAGTCAAACCGATCGGTTGTTGCCCCTGATTCAATATTGGCGTTCATTCATTCAGACATCGTAGGAAATCACTGAGCCAACCCTCAGCTTTATGCAAACGACACCCAGCTTGAAAAGAAATCAACTCTATCAAACAGAATTGACCAAAGAAAAAACCAGGGACGACAACACTGGTTACAGAACTCGTCAAATGAAAAATGAAGCGAGTGCGACCTTGACAGGCCAGCCGCAACATACTCAAGGCTACTACGAAAAAATCTTCCTGATTCTTTTGAGGTCTCAGTTCTCATATTTGCCAAAGTAAGCTTTCAGCCCACTGGGAGGCAATCTACAATATCAAAAGGCTCCAACAAAACGTTGCTGTTGGCTATGTAGTTCTAAAAGAAGAGGAAATTGTACCTTGAGTGTGTGAACATGGCGACGGCTGGACGAGTTTCCGTCGGCTTGGCCTAAATTATGCACCGTTTGACACTCAAAGCTGTTTGGGTGCTAGTGAACTACACTGGGTGCACACGCACCGTTACAATGGAACTTCCGTGAACCACATTGCAGAGCCCATCGCGGCTACACTGAAAAGGCGTACCTCGTGTTCTCACGGACCTCATGGTTCAGGAGCTGTGTGAGAGTCGACGTGGACGTCCTGGACTGTCCGTCCTAACGAGCCGTCTGGTTTCCGTGGACGTAAAGATTTATTGCACCGTGCTTCGGCATTGGTCACAACTTGTCCCTAATATGTCAACTGACATCTGAGGACATAAAGCATCACTTCATCATCATCTCACGGACAGGACAGACTGACCCACTCTACCACTCGGGTTATATCACGGACCTATGTAGGTGTATAAAATATCATATTTAGGTGAAAATGATGTATCATGTGATCGCTCAGGGCGTTGATGAGCGCATGATAAATGTACATTATTATTATTATTATTATTATTATTATTATTATTATTATTATTATTATTATATAGGCCCACAATGAAGGAGGAACGGACAAAACATGGCTGGTAACAAATCAAGTCTGACCTGCCTTTTTTTTTTTTTTGCCTTCGATAAAATATCGACAGAATACATAGTTTGGGCATTCAGGCGTTTCATTTTGGGGAGAACTTTGTTAAGTGGGTGGAGGTATTAATGAATAACACAGAAAGCTGCATTAATTACATGGGCTGGCTTTCCCAAAGTTTTTTGAAGTAAGTTCGGGTATTCGTCAGGGCTGTCCATTTTCACCAATCACCTTCATCCTTGCCTTAGAATTATTGGCTATAAAAATGAGGGCAGGTCCATCTGTCAAAGGTATATCAATCATTCTAAGAAATCATAAATGCTTTTCATTACAACTGTTACTATACACAGGCGACATAACGGCTTTTCTTCAAGACAGGGACGATTTAAAAAATGCCTTTCACTAGTGTCATATTTTTCCAAATTCTCAGGGCTAGCAATGAACAGAAATGAAACAGAGGCAATGTGGCTCGGTTCAAAAAAATATTGCACTGATGAATACTACGGTATAAAATGGAAACTGCGGGTAAAAATCTTAGGAATTTATTTCAGTAACTCTGTACCGGCATCATAGTCACTTGGTCAAAAAGAAGCTGTAGTATAGTGGGTATCATTTGTATTTTAAAGTTCCTTCTTGTACCGCAAATAATCTTCGCCACCGGATATTATTCAAAAGCTCAACACATTGTGTGTTTTTTAAAGGTTTATTTGGAAGAAAAAAAATTTCTAATCAGTACCAAGCGGCCTTTGAAAAGGCAAAAAGGAAAATTAAGTGCCAAAAAAAATGGAAGAATGAGGTTTAAGCATGATTGCTATCTTGGGCAAAAAAATAAAAAAATAAAAAATAAAAAAAGATAGAAAAAGAAAAGAAAAATAATAGAAAAAGATAAGAAAAATGGAAACAAATTCCAGTCAAGTTGAAATGATGTCCAGGCTAGGTAAAAACTTCTGCTGCTTTTCATCAGATTTATCTGTTAAATACTTTAAAGGTTTGGGGTTGATTAAAAATACATTCTGGGGAAAGGTTTATCTTGTTGGTTGGACAATAAACAAAACTGGTCTGCTGAGACTCCAGCTAAAATAGCATTAGAGAAACAATGTTTGTGGAATAATTCAAACATCTCGCCGCACAGAAAGCAGACACTATTTATTTCGAGACTGGATTGATTCGGGCTTCTCTCTTGTCAAAGACATTCTCGAAAATGACATCACGAAACAATCTGCGAAAATGTCGGCCATAAAGCAACACGACTGTTTGAATATGGAGCAATGCCGGGCACTGCTTGTGCAGAGCCAAAACTGAACCGTGTGTTGAAAACGCCAAGCTATCTACAGATAACCACGCTCAGTCAATATTCAGACCCCGACAATTTCGTTCGCGCTTAGTGTAAGCAAACAGGACCGAACCAATAGCAGTAAACCTTTGGCGAAATAAATGCGGAATCGGGATAGAAAAAGTCGGAGCACTGGCTGTTAGCAAGCAAATGTACATCTGAAACCAGACTGCGTCTACTTCAATGGAAGATACTCGATAATTTATCCCACTAGTATTTTGTTGAATAAAATGGGTATATCTAGTAACAAGAACTGTGCCTCTGGCTGCAATCAAACAGATTATGCTGATTTTTTTTTCTTTACGTGTTTGGCGTTATCAGCTATTTGGGAATGCGTGGAGGAACGGGTTTATCGTAACTTTGAGATTAAACTGAAGTTAACCGTGAACGATGTGTTATTCGGTTATAAAGGACACAGTCAACCTTTTACAATGATCCGATTTATTAATCATCTAATGTTAGCCGCAAAAATGTGTATTGGCATATTTAGATATAGTACACTATTAGAAATTAAATTTGTTCTCGATCGTGAACTCAATGTAAGAAGTATAAAATAAAAGCGGAAAAATCCTGTAAGGTCCGTAGACAACAATGTAAGAACAGAACTGTGCTCCATCTTAAGAAAAAAAAAGAAGAAAAAAAAGAAGAAAAAAGAAGAAGAAGACTAGTCGAATCATTTCATTGCCTTATAGTTTCAAACGTTCTTTTTACCAAGAAAAACCCATCGATATTCTTTCTTCCTCTCTGTTAAAGACATCACTTACGGTGTTCAGACTCGGTATCTCTGTCATTAATAGTCACCGATTTCGACGATTATATCTCATCACCGTCCTAAGCAAATGAGTTCCTTTTGTCCTGATATTGTTGAAGATGAGTGTCCGTTCTTGTTATCTGTCTTTTTATTTTCATTTTCGTTGTCGTTGCCCTTTCCCCCTTACTTCAGTTCCTACCATAGTGGGTAGAGCATAAAGCTGAAACGTTGTTCAAATGTTCAATTTAGAAACGTTGCCAGGTATAATTATTGCTTTTGCACAGCAGCTCAGAAATCGTAATCTATAGTTTTGTCTCTCACGCTTCCTCACTCGATTATCATTTTAAGCCGCTTTTCTTATCGATGAAGTGGGACGACTCTCGCTCCTTACTATTGGTTAATGATATTGTATTGTATGTTATATGCTAGACAAGGCAATAGAATCTCTGCCCATCCTAAAAAATAAAAATAAAAAGTCTGACCTGACTACACTCAGTAGCTACTATCAGCTGGCCGCCGTCGCGCGACTACCCCGTAGTAGTTACACTGGCTGCAAAAACTCTTTCCTCCCTTTCCCCAACCCAGAAAATCTTTTACCCAACTGAAAGGAAATGGAAGGGGGGAAGGGGGGGGGGGGGGGGGGGGGGGGGAGGGGGGTGATGAGCAAAAAAAAAAGTTAGTGAGCCAGCAGTGATGCATGGTGGAACGGCCACCACAACACACACGCACGCACGCACGCACGCAGCACGCACGCACGACCCCACCCCACGCCCACGCACGCACCACGCCCCGCACACGCCCAGCACGCACCACTCACTAACAAAAAAAACAACAAAACAACACACACACACCACACACACACACACACACACACACTCACACACACAACCCCACAAAACCAACACCAGCAGGCACGCACGCACGCACGCACGCACGCCCCCACGCACGCCCCCCCGACGCACGCACACCCCACAAAAACACGCCACACTACTCACACACCCCACCCACACACACACAACCCACCACACACACACACAACAACACCCACACACACCCAAACCAAAACCACAACCCCCAACCACACCCCACCCCCACCCCCACACCACCACCCCCAAAACACCCACACACAACCCCCCACCAAAACCCACCACACCACACACCCACACACACACACACACACAACACCACACAACAACCCCCCCCCACCACACCAACACACACAACACAACACACACACACACCCCAAAACCACACACACCACCACACACACACACACACACACAACACAACACACACACAAACACACACACCCCACACACACACACACACACACACACACAACAACACACACCACAACCAAAAACCCCCCAAAAACACCCCCACACACACAAACCCCAAAACACACAAACACACACCCCCCTACCCCCCCCCCCCCCCCCCCCCCCCCCACACACACACACACACATAAAAGCACACACCACCCCCCACACACACACACACACACACCACCCACCCCCCCCCCCCCCACACAACAAAACACACCACAACAACACAAACCACACACACACCCCACACAACACACACAAACACCACACACACTCCACACAAAACAACACACCACATCCACTAAATCCCCCACCCTCACACACACAAACACACCAAAAAACACACAACAACACACACACACACACCACCACCACACACCACCCACACACACACACACACACACACACACACCACTCACATACACGAAAAACCCCTCACTCACTCCCCCCCCCCCCCCCCCCCCAACACACCCCAACACCCCACTCAATACACCCCACACAAAAAAACCACACCCCAAACACAACACACACACAACAAAAAAAACACCACACCCCAACACACACACCCCACACACACACACACACACACTGCACAATAAAAATAACACACACACAACGAAACGCCCCGTCCCGGCGCACACATACCCCGAACACACACAGCCCACACACACACACACCCACACACACACACACACACAAACCCACACACACACACCCACACACACACCCACACACAAAACCACACTCGCGCGCGCGCGCCCCACACACACACACTAAAAACACACATTTGCCCACACACACACCCCAAAACACAGCCCACACACACACACACAACACACACACACACACACACACACCCCACACACCCCACACACACCCCACACACACACAAACACACCACACACACACAAAACACCCACACACACACAACACACAACACACACACCACACAAACACACAAACACACACACCAACACACACACACACACACCCCAACACACACACACACACAAACACACACACACACACACACACACCCCACCCAAAACACACACACACACACACACACACCCACACACAAAACACCAAAAACCCACACACCACCACACACACAAAAAAAACAGACAAAAAACCGGGCAAGGATTGTATGCTGCATAATCTTTAAAAACCGCGACGCTGAATGAATCAGCCGGGGGGTTTATACGTGACTCTCTAAATCAGCTGCCGTTTCAATGCAGCCATCAGGGGCCCACTCCTAAAACTACAGCCAGTCAGTTCTTTGTCTCAGGGCCCGTAAATGGGACCTGACTCTGCCGACGACCCATCATGGGCTGAAGACTTTGATACTCCGACATTAAACCCCTTTTACTGCCTGCTACACGCACCGTACCCTGGGAAAAAGACCAAGGGGAAAAGGGGGTGGGGCCCCGTCCCCCCCCCCCCCCCCCCCCCTCCCCCCCTCCCCCCTCTTTCGCATGTACACATACAAGGATTTCTATCAAATTCACAGTATTGAAAGTAGACTTGTTACAGGACCATCAAATATACTGTTTGCAGAATTTTCGTAACAGGCTGGGGCAGTGAAGCGGACTCATATATGTGTCACTGAGACACCGTCGTCTGCAGGATTACCAATTTTGTCTTGTCACAGCAGGCTGTCTTGTTATGCACGGAACAGTGAACTAGAATTTCTAGCTCAGTGGTACGGAAGCACGGCCGAAGGCCGCCTCGTCAGTCCCGTGACGTTTTCCGGCGGCCCCTGACAAAGATGTCCGTACCCCGTCACCAGCACTGCCGGACTGCCCCGTCTCTCTTCCTACGCTTCCGGCTCCTCCCCCCAAACGTTAGAGAGATTTAGATTAGGAACAAAACCCGGACTGGGGCGTCTCCTTGTTGGAGGCTCAGTGGGACAGATGATTTTTTGGGGAGTGTTGCTTTACGTCCACAGAAACCGTAGGCTTATTAGGGACGGGAGCCCGGGACGTCCACCTTAAACTTTCACACAGCTCCGGGAGCTCGGGAACCGCAGGTTCGTTCTTTTGTTTACGCCCGCAAAAAAACCTTAGGCTTAATTTTTTGGGAGGGGGACCCCAGGACGTCCCCCTCGATTTTCACCAAGCTCCGGTTTCGGGACCCGCTAGGTTCTTTCCCACTTTTGCTTACATATACAGAAACCGTGGGGCTTAATTATTAGGGAGGGGGAGCCCAGGACGTCCCACCTCGATTTCACCAGCTCCTGAGCTCTGCGTGGGACAGAGCCACCAGGAGCGTTCTAAAACCCCAAAACACCGTGAGGGCCCACACACTCTGGGCCCACCAACTCCTAGCACTGCTTTACGACATCCTTCCTAAAAAGGGCCCACTGCCATTGTTGTTTAAAACCCCAAAAAAGGTCTCGAAAAATTTTTCAGCCAACGAACAGCTTTTCGATGATGCTAAAAACCGCAGAAGTTTGTAACAGGCAACTCAAATTATATTTTTTCAGAGGGTTTTCTTTTATAACTGACCACTTTGCTTACGCCAGCAAAAATAAAACCCCAAAAGGGGGAACACCGGTTTTTTTATTTTATTTTTTTTTTAAACCCGGGGGGATGCGTCTCATGTTTACGTGGGGGGTTGGGGCGTTTTTGGGCTTCCACAGTCATATCAGTACCCAAACCTTTCGGTGGACGGCTGCGCGGGGGTAAAGAGTCCCCCTTAAAGGGGAAACCCAAAAGGGTAGGGGTTTGGAGGAAGGTCCCGGGGAAAGCGAGCCCGGATTTGGTCGGGGCCCATAGGCACGACTGACGCTCCACACTGACAGCGAAGCATGCACCCATGCCCTTCGCTGGATTGCCTCAAGACTGAGGCGACAGTCAGACCACATGTGCCACCATCCTCACAGAATCAATGAACTTGCTACAAAAAGCGAACAGCGGAATGGGAAGCCCAGGCTGCCGGAGTGTCTGTCGATGGTCAACATCCATCTTCGAAACCTCCTGTGGGTGTTCAGCCCTGGACATGCCGGAGTGAAAGGGAAATGACCGAGCAGATAGACTGGCGGGGAAAGCAGCCCTCACAAGTGGCTCGCTTCTCGGAAGATTCAAGTGTTGAGAAGCTTGAGAAAATACCTGCGGGCACAAAGCCAAGGATACACACCACGATCGCTTGGAGGAGAGAGGCTTTGGAAAGAGGAAGTTGGGCCCGATCTTCCTTGAAAGGAGAGGGGAGGGGCCATCGTCAGGGGGACGAACGGGAAGGTTTAAAGGAAACCCTTGGGGGAAAACCCTCTGAGAGAGGGGGTGGAGGGCTTTATGGGTTTTTCCCGAGCACATAAATACCACCTGGGCCCCTAAACTGAAATAACGACAGCCCCCTTTTACCAGATGTTTGAGTTTCCTTTTTTTGTGTTGATCGTTTTTATATA
>JABMCL010001131.1:125000-127500 GCA_018857735.1 Alviniconcha marisindica
CACACACACGCACACCACACACCCACACAACACACACACACACACACACCCACACACACACACACACACACACACAGAGTCACACACAACACACACACACACACACACACACACACACACACACACACACACACACACACACACACACACACACACACACACACACACCATCACCACCTCTTGTTGCCAGCACCCATGACGCTACTTTCCTTCGGATCCACTTTAAATTAAAAGATATGAAATCAACAACACCAACAACAACAACAGAAAAACAAAAAAACAAACAAACAAACAAACAAAAAACTCCAATAAAACGAAAAGAAGACAGAAGAAGGGTGAAAAAAAAGAAGAAAAAAAAAAAGACCCCCCCCCCCCAAAGAAAAAGACGAATCAACCGTGTTGCAGACAAGACTGAGAAAGCCGTCAGAAGCACCAGATTTACAGCAGAAGGGACCTGCATTTTTGTGTCGTCTGTACCCTACCGTGCGAGTTTCCAACGGTATTCATGTCACATTGTAAGTGTATCGTACCACCGTCCGCGGTGGAAGGTGGAGGAGGAGGAGGAGGAGGAAGAGGAGGAGGATGGGGAAAGACGAAGGAGAAGAGAAAGAGGAGAAGCAAAAGGAAGAGGAGAGCAAAAGGAAAAAGGGTAGAGAGGAGGAAGAGAAGGAAGAAGAGGAGAATGACGAAAAGGAGAGGGAGGAGGAATAGGAGAAAGAAGACGATGAGGAGGAGGAAAAAGATGAGGAAGAGGAGGAAGAAGAGGAAGAGGAGGAAGAAGAGGAAGAGGAGGAGGAGGAGAAAGAAGAGGAGGAGGATGAGGAAGAGGAGAAAGAAGAGGAGGAAAAACAGGAAGAGGAGAAAGAAGAAGAGGAGGAGGACGAGGAAGAGGAGAAAAAAAGTAGGAGGAAGGAGAAGAGGAGGAGGAAGAGGAGGAGGACGAGGAAGAGGAGAAAAAGAGTAGGAGGAAGGAGAAGAGGAGGAGGAAGAGGAGGAGGACGAGGAAGAGGAGAAAAAGAGTAGGAGGAAGGAGAAGAGGAGGAAGAGGAGGAGGACGAAGAGGAGGAGGAAGAGGTGGAAGAAGAGGAAGAGGACGAAAAGAAGAGAAGAAAGAAGAGGAGGAGGAAGAGAAAGAAGAAGAAAAGGAGAAAGAGGAGCAAGGAGGAGTAGGAAGAAGAGCAGAAGGAAGGGGAATGAAGGAGGAAGAGGAGGAGGAAGAAGAGCAAAAGGAAGAAGAAGATGGGGAAGAGGAAGAGGAGGAAGAGCAGAAGGAAGGGGAAGGAGGCGAAGAGGAGGACGAAGAGGGGTAGAAGCACAGGGGAGGAGGAAGAAAAGGCGAAAGAGAAGGCGAAAGAAGATGTGGAGGATGAGGATAAGGAGGAAGAAGAGGAAAAGGAAGAGGAAGAGGAAGAAAGGGAAGACGGAGAAGGAGAAAAAAGCAAGGCAGTCACAGCTGAAAGGACGAGTGAGTGGCGGATTCCTTGCAGGCGATGCCGTCGTCAGCTCAGTCAAGTGTAGCGAAATATTCCCATCAGTCTGCGGGAGCCTTACGTAGCATGACGTCACTTCCTTTTTAGACAGGGTCGCGCCCGTTAATGGCTTGCGACCGGATATCCGGCCGTCGCCTGGTGGGAACCGAGACAGTGAAATGTCATTCCTCATTGGGTCCATTCATGCAAGTTGAACAGGCTTCTTTTGTTACAGTCGATCTTGCGCTTACATGATGGAGGGGTGGGGGGGTCGGGGTCGGGGAGGGGGTGGGGTGGGGGTGGGGGTAGTTATTATGGTAGTGCTTTCCGTTGCTTATCTGGTCTTACAAGCGAAGGCTTTGCGGGGTGAGTCTGATGCCGACACGTGGGGAGTGGGGTGGAGCGAGGGTGGCGAAGTTCTGTTTCAACTGCAATAGAAGGGTTGGGGTTGGGGTTGGGGATGGGGGGTGGGGGGGGGGTGGGGTGGGGGATGGTGGGGGTGGGGGGGGGGGGGGGGGTAGGTAGTGCAGCTTTAGCGTGACTCGGAAGAACAACTTCAAAGGATCCGCTGTGTCTTACAAGTCGAAGGTTAGTTAATGTATAGATTGATCGAAATCTCCGGCTTTTTCCTTCTGTTGGGGCCTAACATTCACAGAGACCATAATTATACGCTCTATTAGGGACAGGATGAAACGAAATGGAAGCGGACTGAACTATAATTATAGCCGAGAGAGCAGAAATTAGAAAGGCGAAACTGATTGTCACGTTGATATTGATGTATGCATTTAGAGTATTTGTGCTTTCTTGATTGTGTGTGAAATGCATTTACAGTGCTTGCGCTTTGATTGTCGTATTTTGTCCTGTCTCTTTTTGTCATATTGATATTGGTGTATGTATTTATACTACTTGTGCTTGTTTTGGGATTACAGTGGCGAGAGCTCGAAATTTTTACGGGTTATAGCGCTCTATAAGAGCTATTATTATTAAAACTACTGGCAGCAGGCAGAGCAAGCAAAGGTGTAAACTGACAT
>JABMCL010001131.1:140000-142500 GCA_018857735.1 Alviniconcha marisindica
CGCCTTACCGCTAGGCCAAGCCGGCTCAGGGACGGAAGAGAAGGGGTTGGGGGAGGGTGTAAGTAAGTAACTTGGTGTTGTACGCCCAGTCAACCATTGCAGTTATATCAGGGCGACGGGGGAGGGGGTCGGGTACCTATGGATAGCTCTTCCCAAGCGTTACAACCCGCAAAAGCAAGCAGAACCGCCATCTCAAGGAAAATAGATGTTAACCCCTTCACTGCCATGATGCTGTTTGAAAACGACCCATAAAAGTACGAAATTCGAAACCCTTAAACATTCTATTCTTCTATTTTCGCACTGACAAGTGAAAGGATTTTCAACAAAACGCATATCGTTGAAAGTAGATGTGTAACAGGACCAGAAAATATACCGTTTGCAGGCTCGCCCGTGCATCTTTCAGCCCGGAAATTTTACAGGCTGGGGCAGTGAAGGGGTTAAGGTGGTGGGATCGAGACAGCCAGTGCAAAGCAGCTTGTGTACTTTGCAACTTGCTCTTTCAACAGCTGTGGGGAACGAAGTCAGTCGTAAAGACAGTGTCCACAGAACCATCCGCTGAGAGCGACTGAAGCAAAAGTGTCCACAGAACCATCAGCTGAGAGCGACTGAAGCTAAAAGTGTCCACAGAACCATCAGCTGAGAGCGACTGAAGCAAAAGAGTCCACAGAACTGACACTGACACTGACACTGATTTTATTGATATAAGGCCATAGCCCTTTTCAATGGGGGGAGGTCCATTTTTAAGGCATTCATATCGAATATTTCAAAAACCCGTACTCTCTCTCTTCTCTCTCTCTCTCTCTCCTCTCTCTCTCTCTCTCTCTCTCTCTCTCTCTCTCTCTCTCTCTCTCTCTCTCTCTCTGTGTTCTAATGCAAAAGGTTGTTCACGGCAAAGCCCCGCAGTATCTGAAAGATCTCATGATTCCATCTGAACGTCTTCATGTTCTGGGAATAAAAAACAGCTTTTGCCAGAAAAAGGATTGATATCTTTAAAAACGAGTTTCTCCTTTTCAGGCCCCTTAGCGTGGAATAGTTTAGCTCATCATCTCAGAACCCCAGGGAATTAAAAACGTTCAAAAGGAAAGTATTTCAGGCATCGCTAAGCCACCTTGAATATTTCTTGTTCTTTCTTTCTTTCTTTTCTCGCTTGTCAGACAGCTTGACAAAAAATGTATAGAATGTTGTTATTGTTTTTCCCTTCCTTGCTCTTCTTGTAAAGTTTAGATTTTTGTTTGTTTGTTTGTATTTTCATTGAAATATTTACTTTTCTTTCCTCGTGGTCATAATTTTTAAATTTTTCATTTTTTATCATTCAAATTTAATGTTTGCATTTTATAATTGTTGGTATGTGTGATTTCTTTGATTTGGGTTAGGTGGTATAATGCACCATTCTTGCTTCCAATCCTGTTAAGATGTGATCTGTTTTATACGTAGATAGTGAGATAACTATTCTGTCGCTTTCCATTATTCGTTAATATGTTTTTGTAATTCTCTCTCTCTCTCTCTCTCTCTCCTCTCTCTTCTCTCTCTCCCCTCTCCTCTCTCTCTCTCTTTTCTCCTAAAATAAAGTTTTGAATTGGTCTACTTTTCCTATTATTGCTCTGTTCGTATGATGTGATGTTTTTGACAGGAAATTAGTTTTGTTTTTTTTTTAAGTCGTTTTTTCTCTAGCGTATTTTAAAGGGAAATTTTTGTTTGATGTATTGAGTGTTGCTGTGTTGTCATCAGGGGACAGATTTGTAAAAAGCCGACACGTGCTTAAATCTTTATCCCTGTGGGAATAAAGTATTATCTTATCTTATCTCTCTCTCTCTCGCTCGCTCGCTCACACACACACACACACACACACACACACACACACACACACACACCACACACCACACACACACACCACACACACAAAACACACACAACACACACACACACACACACACACACACACACACACACACACACACCACACACACACACACACACACACACACACACCACACACACACACACACAGAACCATCAGCTGAAGCAAAAGACTGAAGCAAAAGACCGTAGAACTCACCGGGTGAGAGTCCAGCTCCACCTCCCTGTTCACTGACACAGCTCTTGCAGTTGCACGCCCACCGTCTCCGTGCAGCTCGAGTTTGAGTTCAGTGTTGCTTTACATCCACTGACAGAGACTGTACGGACTGTTACGGAATGGGAGCACAGGACGGCCACCTCGACATCTACGCAGCTCGAAAAATTTGCAAGTTCAAGTTTCAGTATTGCTTTACGTCCACAGAGACCATAAGGACTATTAGGGACGGGGAGCCCAGGACGGCCATCCCGACTTTCACTTTCACACAGCTCCTGAGCTGTGACCGCTATCCCAGTTCAGTTCAGTTTTGCTTTGGGTCCACAGAGACCGTACGGACTATTAAGAATCGGGGATTCCATGACAACGTCCCAACGATGGAAGGGGTGGGGGGGGGGGGGGGATGGGGGGAGGGGGGGGATGGGGGGG
>JABMCL010001131.1:150000-155000 GCA_018857735.1 Alviniconcha marisindica
CACTATCTGTGACACCTGACGGAAAACTGGGATTAGTCTAGTCTAGTACAGACTGCGCTCCGAAAGGAAGCGGCTGTGTGCATAACTCGTAGCCTCTTCCGGTTTTGTCTTCGTCAAAGACCATAATGATTTTGGTTTCTTTTTTTTCTTCTGCCCTCTCCCCCCCCCCCATCCCCCCCCACCCCCCCACCCCCCCCAACCCCAACCCCATCGCCCAATTCCCATTCTAATTTGTGCCTCACTCTTGGTCCCCATGCTGAAGGTACTTTCCGTGTCGGAGCTGCCAGTGAGAGTCTTCAGCAAACCAACTCATAATACATACTCAGTGACGTGTGTTCTGTTACATTTTTTGATGTGTACAGTGCTAAGAGCTCATAATTATAATTGTTGGTGAGGTGCTGCATGAAATAAATCATCATCACTATTCTTCTTGTTCTTCTTGTTTTTGTTCTTACTGGGAACAACAGTAAGAACATTGTTCTACTTGTTCTTGTTCTTTTTCTTCTTCTTCTTCTACACAGTGACATTCATTTGTGCAGTTGAGAAAAGTGCAGTAAACGGAAGTATACACGTATATACACACGGCCAATAAAGTGTTAACAACAATTTCTAGATCTTGGTGAAAGAAAACCTATGTGCATGGATCTATCTATCTGATATAGCTATCTATCTGTGTGTGTGTGTGTGGTGGGGGGGGGGGGGGGGGGGGGGTGTGCGCGCGCGCGACTGTAAACAAATGTATATTTAATATTCTCCTTCTTTTTTATTTCAGTAAAGTCTGTTTTTGTTGTTGGTGTAATTAGGTGATATATGTTGTTCTCGTGATAATCGTAAGATTAGTCTAATAGTATCACTTATGTCAAAAAACTTTAAATAAAAAGGAAGAAGAAGAAGAAGAAGAAGAAGAAGAAGAAGAAGAAGAAGAAGAAGAAGAAGAAGAATCTATTGGAACTGGATACTGTGAAAACAAGAGGATACAAATTATACAAGTTTAAAAGCTCAACTGGTATGCAACGCAGCGTCAAACTGTTTCTTCATAGTCGTCTCGTTGACAGCTGGAACTCGTCCCTCTCCCCCCGCCCCCTTCCCCCGCCCCCTCCTCCCCACCCCCCACCCCCACCATCCTGCCCCCCCACTGATAATGTCGATGCCCCATTCCTGCAGGCTTTCCAGAGCAGGCTGTCTTCACCTGGTCAGGGCGGAAGTTTCTCTTGCTGATATTTGGCCACCCACGCAGCGACCTCAGTGATGAAAGTGTACGTATAGTGTACCTACTTTCCCGTGCACTCGGCCGCGGGCCAGCCAAGGCTTTGGGCTGAAAAGTCTGCCACTAACTGTGCAGTGGACACTGAGCTAGACAGTCTCAGTGACTGGCCCAGTGGTAGTGGATCACCACCAAGCCTAGGGCCGCCTAGGACTTTTCTATTTTTAATATGGGGTTTTCTGCTTTTTGCCAGCGGAAGAGACCTTTAACGACCACCTGTTTGACACTGTTGAGTCGCATTGTGAACTTTCCACTGCCTGTCCGACGGTCTCTTTAAAGTCCGCACCGCCACCTCATTGTCTTATGTTTGCATTAAAAAAAAAATACACACACCTAAACACACACACACACACACACACACACACACACACACACACACACACACACACACACACACGCACACACACACACACACACACACACACACACACACACACACACATACACACACACACACACACACACACACACACACACACACACACACCACACACACACACGGCACACACACACACACACACACACACACACACATTCCCCCCAAAACAACAACAACACAACAACAAACAACAACCAAAACACACACAAAACAACAACAGCCACCTCCAAACAACAAAACAACAGCAACCACCCCAAAACACAAAAAACAACAATAGCAAAACAACAATAACGACAAAACAAACAAACGACAACAACAAAATCAGATTTATAATTAAAAAAATGGTTGGTCCAGGTGCTTAGTATATACTTTTTGCATTGGGTTTCTTTTGGAATTGAATAGTATGCAAACAGTCATATTATTTTATCTAATGCAATTTTTGTTTTGTTTGTTTGGATAAACACACACACACACACACACACACACACACACACACACACACACACACACACACACACACACACACGCACACACACACCACACACCACAGCACGCACGCACGCACACACACACACGCACGCACCACCGCCGACAACACACCACAGCTATTATTCAGGGACGGGGAGCACAGGACGTCTAACTCGATCTCAACGCTCCGATTTACTCCTCTCTCTCTCTCTCTCTCTCTCTCACACACACACACACACACACACACACACACACACACACACACACAGACACACACACACACACACACACACACACACACACACACCACACACACACACACACACACACACACACCACACACACACACACACACCACACACACACACACACGCAGGCAGGCAGGCAGGCACGCACACACACACACACACACACACCCGGCCGGAAACTTTGCGCTGTTAGGGATGGGGGAGCCCAGTACGTCGTCCACCTCGACTCTCTGTCTAGCTCAGTGACTCACTTCACACAGCTTCAGAGCTCTGCTTCCTCTTCCCTTCACCCCCCCAACCCCCCCCCCCTCCCCCTCCCCCCTCCTCGCCTCCCCCCTCCCCCCCCCCCTGGCCGGAAACTTTCCGAGCGTGCAGCCGAATGCCGCACTGACGGTGAGAATGAAGCCAGGTGGCCGGACAGAATGACCGCCAGGAATGCTCATACAGTGACGGCCGCTTCGTGGCGGTAACGAGAATTTAACGACTTTCGGTTAACGTTTTGCACGCTGCCGGCGCGGAGAGTGTATTAATTGACGGGCCCCTACAGCGGATGTGATAGTGATGGAATCGTTGGATTGATTCGGGGATATTTTAATGCCCATGCGTGCAGTTGACCACGAAGGTCATATAGCGCGAGGCACATTTAGGTCATCTGCTCACCAGTAAAGTTCCGATTTACTGTTGACTTGTCGCTTCGTGTTTTATGCGGTCCCTGGAAAGCAAAGCCAAGTCCAGTTAGTGTGAAAAAGAAAAAGAAAAAAAAAAACACAAAAAGACACACACACACACACACACACACACACACACACACACACACACACACACACACACCACACACCACACACACACACACACACACACACACACACACACACACACACACTGACATACACACACACAGAGAAGACCAGGCATGATTATAAACATTTTCCTCATTTACAAGTGAAAACAAACTTATAAAGCTAATTAAACTCTTTACAAATTATTCAAAAGTCATCCATTCACAATCACAATCACATGTGACATAAGCGCAGCGAGTCTGCTCGAGAGCAGAGAATAAAGCGCTATACAAAAGCGGCGATCAACAATAATAGCCAGTTAGTATTCTCAGCAGAGGGGACCTAATACTTAAAGCATCCGCGGCACTGCACAGCAGTCAGAGTTCAGGAGCTGTGTGAAAGTCGAGGTGGACGTCCAGGGCTCCCTGTCCCTAATAGTCCTGATAGTCTCTGTGGACGTAAAGCAAAATCAGAAGAAGATAAACAGGGCGGGAGTCCATGAGCTGTGTGAAAGTCGAGGTGGACGTCCAGGGCTCCTAATAGTCCTGATGGTCTTCGTGGACATAAAGCAACGCTGAACTTGAACTCACTCTACACAGAGCTCAGGAGCTGTGTGATGGTCGAGGTCGAGGTGGACGTCCTGGGCTCCCTTAGTGTCCCTAATAGTCCTGATGGTCTCCGTGGACATAAAGCAACACTGAACTTGAATTCACTCTACACAGAGCTCAGGAGCTGTGTGAAAGTCGAGGTGGACATCCTGGGGGGCTTCCCGTCCCCAATAGTTTTTATGGTCTCTAGACATAAAGCAACATTGAACTTACAAAGGCGACACAGTGTGTTGGGACTTAACTCACCGTCAGTGACACACTGCCCGTGAACAGCCGTACTGCTTGCGACACAAGAGTCAAAGAGTTACCCCATCGGAGGAAAAAAGACTCTTTGGTTCAATGTCTGATTCTCTCTGGACGGCTGTGAAACAAGAGACGATCGAGACTAGCTGTGTCAGGGTACATCGGAGGAAAAGACTCTTTGGTTCAATGTCTGATTCTCTGTGGACGGCTGTGAAACAAGAGACGATCGAGACTAGCTGTGTCAGTCAGGAGTGACACAGCTAGTCTCGATCGTCTCTTGTTTCACAGCCGTCCAGAGAGAATCAGACATTGAACCAAAGAGTCTTTTCCTCCGATCGGGTAACTCTTTGACTGAACCCAGCAGGAACCACATGCCTGATGCGGAGGATTCAAGCGCGCCTTTTTCCGCCCCCATCTGGTGTTGAGGGGCTGGGCTGGGGTCGGTGGTTGGGGGTTGTGTTGAGATTTGTGTGTGAAAACAACAACAACAACAACAACAACAACAACAACAACAACAACAA
This sequence comes from Alviniconcha marisindica, assembly GCA_018857735.1. Lineage (NCBI taxonomy): Eukaryota > Metazoa > Mollusca > Gastropoda > Provannidae > Alviniconcha > Alviniconcha marisindica. Next base: position 154,511 of record JABMCL010001131.1, read on the forward strand.
CAACAACAACAACAACAACAACAGTCATAATAATTCGCATTTTTAAAGCACTCTTTCTTACAAGAGAGAAATTATTAACAACATTTATAACTAATGCAAAATACACCAGAGTCATAGACGCTTTGAGTCAAACATATATACGTATCTATCTATCTGTCTATCTATATATATATATAAACAGCCTGTCACACTGCTTATTTAAGTTACTATAAAAAGGGTCGTTTTGTAGCTTGATAAAGGGGATTAATTCGAAAATTCGCATGTTGTGTTTTGTCCTAATAAATAGCGTTATTTTGAACCAAAATATTAGAGGATGTACCTCTGCTGGAGTGAATGTATTTACACGCATGCCAGGTGAGAGTTACCGTAGGCGACTCAGGTCTTTGTTGTTGTACTTGTGTTACGTATTTCGGGCGCTAATTAACTCCCCTTGTTTTTATTTTGAAACGTTTATGTGTTTGGCTCTTAAAGTTAATATAGCCTCAGTTCA
>JABMCL010001131.1:162500-165000 GCA_018857735.1 Alviniconcha marisindica
TTACCCCTCTCTCCTCCGCCGCCCACACTTTCTCTATCACCCGCATGCTTCCAGTCAGTTCGACCCTCTCCAGCCTCGCTACCCCTCCCGCAAAATACCCCTTCCGGCACCTTCCTCACCCCACCCACCACTCCCCACCGGGCCCCTACCCCCATCTCTACCCGGCCCCCGCGCCGCTGTGACACCGACACAGGCCAGTCGCCGCTGTTTGCTAGTCTACTCAGTCGCCACTTCCACGACACTGAGCGTCGCGCAGTCCGGCTGAGAGAGAGAGAGAGAGAGAGAGAGGAGAGAGAGAGAGAGAGAGAGAGGAGAGAGATCCTGCAGAAGAGGGACAAAAAGAGAGAGAGAGAGAGAGAGAGAGAGAGAGAGAGAGGGGAGAGGAGAGGGGAGAGAGAGAGAGGAGAGAGATACGACCGGGTCACAAGAGAGAGAAGAGAGAGAGAGAGAGAGAGAGAGAGAGAGAGAGAGGGGAGGAAGAGGGGAGAGAGAGAGAGTAACATAGTCACAGAGAGAGAGAGAGAGAGAGAGAGAGAGAGAGAGAGAGAGAGAGAGAGAGAGAGAGAGGAGGTAACTCGAGGGACGAGAGAGGAGAGGGGGGGGGGGGGAGAGAGAGAGAGAGAGAGAGAGAGAGAGAGAGAGAGAGAGAGAGAGATTTTACCACACACACACACACACACACACACACACACACACTCGGAAAGAGAGAGAGAGAGAGAGAGAGAGAGAGAGAGAGAGAGAGAGAGAGAGAGATTTTACACACACACACACACTCAAGAGAGAGAGAGAGAGAGAGAGAGAGAGAGAGAGAGAGAGAGAGAGAGATTTTACACACACACACACTCAAGAGAAAGAGAGAGAGAGAGAGAGCCGCCGTTCTCCAGCCGACAACGTGCTGTGCAAGTGCTCGACGCGCGTCGCTCGCCACGCCACGGCACGAAGCGGTCGGCAGCACTGGAGCAACTAACTGTGTGACGGCCACCGACACGTACATCACAGTCTACACTCCACTCGCCCGTCCCCCTGTTACCTGCAAGTTTGTCATCATGCACGCACTTACTGCAGTCACTCAGTCGTTCGCTGCTCCTTCGACACGCTCCAACGACTGCCTCAGCTATACTTGATACTGTACCCCTTCTTCCTCCAACTTTGAGGTTTTGAAAACTTTCGTCCGTTGTTAACAGCAGGTCAGTCTAAGGCCCTGGAACTTAAGTTTCGCTTTTTGTTTGTTTTTGTTTTTTGTTTTGTTTCACTTTTCTCGTGCGAAGGTGTTGAGTCTTTATTTTTTTATTTTTTTATTGGTTGACTACCTGCTGCTTTTGGAAACTAGCAGCAGAATTTTACAGTGATCAGCATCGTGTTTCTTCATCCGGACTTAGTTACGGAAGTTGAATTTTTGTTGGCTGCTTTTGGAAACTAGCAGCAGAATTTGACAGTGATTGGCATCGTGTTTCTTCACCCGGACTTTACTGAAGTTGAATTTTTGTTGGCTGCTTTTGGAAACTAGCAGGAGAATTTGACAGTGATCGGCATCGTGTTTCTTCACTCGGACTTTACTGAAGTTGAATTTTTATTGGCTGCTTTTGGAAACTAGCAGGAGAATTTGACAGTGATCGGCATCGTGTTTCTTCACTCGGACTTTACTGAAGTTGAATTTTTGTTGGCTGCTTTTGGAAACTAGCAGCAGAATTTGTCAGTGATTGGCATCGTGTTTCTTCACCCGGACTTTACTGAAGTTGAATTTTTGTTGGCTGCTTTTGGAAACTAGCAGGAGAATTTGACAGTGATCGGCATCGTGTTTCTTTACTCGGACTTTACTGAAGTTGAATTTTTATTGGCTACTTTTGGAAACTAGCCGAGGAGAATTTGACAGTGATCGGCATCGTGTTTCTTCACTCGGACTTTACTGAAGTTGAATTTTTGTCAGTTGTACCGCTGCTGAGCTTTGCGACTGATCATTCTCACCTGACTGAGACAACCCACGCTCGTAAGGTAGGCGTGTTTTTTCTTCTCTCTCTCTCTCTCTCTCTGTATATGTGTGTGTGTGTGTGTGTGTGTGTGTGTGTGTGTGTGTGTGTGTGTGTGTGTGTGTGTGTGTGTGTGTGTAACTGTGTGTCTGTGTGTGTGTGTGTGTGTGTGTGTGTGTGTCAGTGTGTGTGTGAGCGGGCGAGAGAGCGACCGAGAGAGAGAGAGAGAGGAGAGAGAGAGAGAGAGAGAGAGAGAGAGAGGAGAGAGAGAGATGGAGAGAGAGATGGAGAGAGAGTACGGGTTTAATTTCGAGAACCTAAAATGGACCTCCCCCATTGAAAAGGCTATGGCCTATATCAATAAAATCAGTGTCAGTCTCTCTCTCTCTCCGACCCTTCATTCCCAATACACCTTACGATTCAGGGGGAGTCTGAAAGAACTAAATCACCACGAGAATATTTATTAACAACTAAATCACCACGAGAATATTTATTTCACAACTAAATCACCACGAGAATATTTATTCACAACT
>JABMCL010001131.1:172500-177500 GCA_018857735.1 Alviniconcha marisindica
AAACACATAAAAGGTTCAACAGAAAAGATATTTTGTGTTTGTGTCCTAATAAATAAGCGTTCTTTTGAACCTTTTTTATGTGTTTGATTCCTCTTCAAAGACCACTTTGTCTGAAAACCTTTCGCTTCCTGTTTTCAAACAAAAGAAGTCCTGACCAAGGACAATTCCTCTTTAAACTCCACTTTTTCTTCAGTGGTTTTACTTCATATTTGACCAATGACCACCTTTATTTTTTCTTTTCTTGAAAGACCACTTTTTATGAGACTCTTCACTTTATGTTTCCACATAAAAGAACTACTGACCAACTTAAGACCACCTTTTCTGAGGCTTTTCACTTTGTGCTTTCACGTAAAAGAATTGCTGACCAAGACAACTTTTTCTGCACAAAAATCATTTTCTATTTCAATGTAAATGGGCGTTTTTTTCTCTCTCTGAAATATCTCTTCATATTTCCCTTTAAATGACCCATGACCAGTCTCTTTAAAGACCAATCTTTTCTTTCTCCTCAAATGTCCATGTAAATTCATTCCTGGCTATACAAGCACCAACCCTTTTTAAAGACGATTTCTGCTTGATTTAGTTTTGGAGGATGCATCTCTGGTGGAGTTTTGATACCTTGCATTTAGTCGCATGCCACGCGAGAGTTACTGTAGGCGACTCAGGTCTTGTTGTTGTTGTAGTTGTTGCCTTATTGTTGTTGTTGTTTGTGGTGGTGGTGTTGGAGTGTGTGTGTGTGTGTGTGTGTGTGTGTGTGTGTGTGTGTGTGTGTGTGTGTGTGTGTGTGTGTGTGTGTGTGTGTGTGTGTGTGTGTGTGTGTAAGACGTCTTTCAAGCGCAAATGAACTCCCTTGTGTGTTGATTTGGTTATTGTTAGCTGTTATTGAACGAGGAGTTCCATGCAGCGATACAAACCGCACGATATCAGAATGTTTCATTAATGTTCTGGTCGTATGTTCCTGTGTTGCTTAAATACGTCTGATATCCGTGTCGAGCGTTATGAATCGTCTGTTTGTTGACTCCACATGATGTGCGTTACGCCTCATTTTGTCAGTTTCAGAATACATCCATTCACTCTGAGGCTGACATGAACATTATATATCAAGTGTGTAGCTTGCGTGTGTCTACATGTTAAGCCAGTTCTGAAACTAAAAAGAATGCGAACGATGAGAATTAAAAAACAGTTTCTTTCTGTCCCTGTCAGTTGCATGTATATATATAGAGAGAGAGAGGGGGAGGGAGGGAGGGAGAGAGAGGGGAGAGAGAGAGAGAGAGAGAGAGAGAGAGAGAGAGAGAGAGAGAGAGAGGAGAGAGAGAGAGAGAGAGAGGGGGGCAGAGAGGGAGGGAGGGAGGGAGCAGAGAGAGGAGAGAGAGGGAGAGAGAGAGAGAGAGAGAGGAGAGAGAGGGAGAGAGGAGGGAGGGGAGAGAGAGAGAGAGAGAGAGAGAGAGAGAGAGAGGAGAGAGGGAGGAGGAGAGAGAGAGAGAGAGAGAGAGAGAGAGAGAGAGAGAGAGAGAGAGAGAGAGAGAGAGAGAGAACGTAGAACAACAGTTCAAGCATGTCCTGGTTTTATAGAAATTTTAATCCAAATTTTCGTCCCGTGAGGGCTTTGTCGGATGGATTCCTACGACACGAGATTACAATTATAAAATACGTCTTATATCATGCGTCACGCCTTCTTGCACACAAGATGCATTCTAGATAACTAGCGAAGATACTTCAGTACACACACACACACACACACACACACACACACACACACACACACACACACACACACACACACACACACACACACACACACTCCAAATATTGACCCCTCCAGTTTTATCTCTCTCTCTCCGCCTCTGTCTCTCTCTCTCTCTCTCTCTCTCTCCTCTCTCTCTCTCTCTCTCTCTCTCTCTCTCTCTCTCTCTCTCTCTCTCTCTCTCTCTCTCTCTCTATATATATATATATGATACGTGCGTCGGCGAGTGTGCCTGAAATGGAGGGTATAATTATATAAATGAGTAGACCACTTTGCCTTGAAAGCATCCTTTTTTCAGTTCTGAGGTTGGGACTTTGGTGGTGTTTTTTCTGCACATTGTGTTTACTCTCTACCGTGGGCTACCGGAGTCTCTGCTCTTAGGCCTCGTAAGCAAGTACGGATCGAGCTACAAGACGTAGGAAGCAAATCCAAGTCGTGCGAAAGATGCGTGTAACGTTGACTCCGGTTTTGTTGGCTGAACTTCCATGCTCCAACGGCACCCTGAGACTTACTGTAGATCACATTACCGGTTCTCATTTCATTTGAGACAAACGCTTATAACAGCAACGTTTCAGACAAGCGTTCAACTACGTGCGACAAGTGGTTCTAAGTTTCACCTGCTCGGTCGGTCGCCAGGTTTTTGCTTATTCCCCTATCGTCCGAGATAAGCCGTGTCGGCGCAGAAACACAGGTTTGAATACATGTTTGAAAGTCTATACTTGTTTGCAGTAGCCTGACTGAATGACACTTTCAAGATCTGCCATCTCAGTTTACAGGAACCTACGTACGTCATCTCTCTCTGTCTGTCTGTCTGTCTCTCTCTCTCTCTCTTTGTCTGTCTGTTTGTCTGTCTGTCTGTCTGTCTGTCTGTCTCTCCTCTCTTGTTTTTCTTTTTTTCTTTTCTTTTCTTAAGATGTATTTTAATTTGCCGCAATTATTTGTATTCTTTTTTGACATATTGAGTGTAGCTGTGTATGTCACCAGGGACCGATTTGTGAAAAAGCCGACCTGTGCTTAAATCTTTATCCTTGTGTAATAAAGTATTATTATCTTCTCTCTGTGTGTCTCTCTCTGTCTCTGTCTCTCTGTTTCTGTCTGTCTGTCTGTCTGTCTGTCTCTCCTGTCCCGAAGTGACCCGGTGTGGTTGACTGGACATTAAAAACCAAGAACTCTCTCTCTTGTCCTGACGAGTGACCTTGTGTGGTTGACTGGACGTTAAAAATCCCAGGAATTCTTTCTCTTGTCCTGACGGGTGACCTTGTGTGGTTGACCGGACGTTAGAAATCCCAGGAATTCTTTCTCTAGTCCTGACGGGTGACCTTTTGTGGTTGACCGGACGTTAAAAATATAAACAATAAAAACTCCCTTGTCTTGAGGTGACCTTGTGTGGTTGACAGGACGTTAAAAAACAACAACAAAAATCTCCCTTGTCTTGAGGTGACCTTGTGTGGTTGACAGGACGTTGAAAATCAAGAACTCTTGCTCTTTTATTCCGAGGTGACCTTGTATGGTTGACTTAACGTTAAGGTCCAACTCTGTGTATTTCTGTCTGTCTCTCCAGTCAACACACCGTACCTATGAAATCTAATGTCCTCAGCTTCATGTTGGTGCAGGCTTGCTCACAATTTATCTTAACTTTGAAAACAAAACATTCGGAAGGTAGGCTCCATTGTTTAAAAGCTGCGTCAGTCACCACTAGTCCACGTCATTAACAGTCTGACACGAACTTGATCGTCATGCCGCCGGTTAAGTTACGAAGTGGGTTTAAGTGTGTGTGTGTGGTGTGTGTGTGTGTGTGTGTGTGTGTGTGTGTGTGTGTGTGTGTGTGCGTGCGTGCGTGCGTGCGTGCGTGCGTGCGTGCGTGCGTGCGTGGCGGCGTGCGTGGCGTGCGTGGTGCGGCGTGCGTGCGTGCGTGGTGGTCGTGCGTGCGTGGTGCGTGCGTGTGACGTGCGTGTGTGTGTGTGTGTGTGTGGTGCGTGCGTGTGTGCGTGCGTGCGTGTGTGCTGCGTCGTGCGTGTGTGTGGTGTGCGTGGTGGTGGTGGTGTGGTGTGTGGGTGTGTGTGAGAGAGAGAGAGAGAGAGGAGAGAGAGAGAGAGGGGAGAAGAGGGGAGAGAGAGAGAGAGAGAGAGTGAACGTGCGTGCGTGCGTGCGTGCGTGCATGCGCGTGCGCGCACGCATAGAAATATTTCATTGTGAGAGTGGGGATTTTGTCCATGGACTGTAATTGTAAGGCTGTAATTCACCAATAAATAAAACCATTTCGTTTCTTCCTCTTGTCTTCCTTTTCTTTCCTTATGTAAGGTTGAACATTTGCTGTTGTCTAGTAATTTCTTAACAACCTTTGTCGTTGTAAAGATTGTATGTTATCCATTCGCGTCTTCTAGCTCATATTATTGTTGTTGTTGTTGTTGTTGTTGTTGTTGTTGTTGTTGTTGTTGTTGTTGTTTTCCTCCTCCTCAGTCGTTTCCTCCTCCTCCTCCTCCTCCTCTTCTTCTTTCTTCTAATCATCGTCAAGAAAGAGGACAGCAGCACACGTGTTAACGAAACGTACACTGGTCCATTTCGCATGTGTTCAATCAGTACCGAGGGCTGGCAGACTGCGCATGGGCAGTTGAACGTTACTCAGGCCTCGTATCGTCACTTAAATAATTCTGTCCGGTCTTGACTTGGTCGTGGCGTTGTGTCCACGGCACTGAATGTCCAGGTTTGTTTGCCTATACTTATTCTAATCTCGACGCGAAGAATAGCGGCGGCCGAGGACAAAATGTTCAAGAACAACGCGGCTTTTAAAACGGATATCAAGAGTTGTCCCCCTGCCTTTGATAAGAGCGAAATTAATGCCCGTCAAATTAGCCAACAGGGAATGTGTTATGGACACAGCGACACGAGGATGTCAACGTGCAAAATATAGGGACCGGAAGGTTGTGGTTGCAAGCCAGCTGCTTCCACACCTTCAGTAAGTAAGTAAACATGGTGCTTGACGTCCACAGAAAATGTAAGGCTTATTAGGGACGGGAAGAAGGGAAGGGAGGAGGGGGTATGGCGGTGAGGGAAGAGGGAGATTATGAACTTATCGCTACACTGTCACCATCAGAATGACTACTGCATTAAGATGGGCGGCGACGAGAGCCGTTTTAAAGTTTCATTAATTGTGAGGGATAAAGTGACAAGACAGTGTCAGTCCACAGACCACAACTTTTGAAGAGAAAGGAGAACCGAACCGGATTCGAACCGAGGTCCCTGGGCTTACCAGCCTAAC
>JABMCL010001131.1:180000-187500 GCA_018857735.1 Alviniconcha marisindica
ACACACAACACACCACACACACACACACACACACACACACACACACCACACACCACACACACCACACCACACACACACACACACACACACACACACACCCACACACACACACACTACACACACACTCTCTCTCTCTCTCTTACACACCACACACACACACACACACACACACACACACCACACACACACGACAGAAAATGTGTCGTCTGCACAGCATAGCCTACACTCCGAAGCCTCGCTTTCGATATCGGTCGCGTTGATGACCTCATCGCATGACTGCACATCTTGAGCAGGGTGTGGCTGCATGGGTCTGCAGCTGCAGTGGAGATGTCGCTGTGCGCTGTCCCTCCTCCCGCCCCCCCCACCCCCCCCCCCCACCCCCACAGCCTAAAGTTGTGGTCTTATGACACTGTCTTAACTGTGACTTTGTCCTTCACAATTAATGAAACATTAAAACGGCTCTCATCGCTGCCCATCTTAATATAGGAGTCATTCTGGTGGTGACAGTGTAGCAATAGGTGCACAACCAACCTCTCCTTTCACCTCCATACATCCTCCCCGCCCCCTCCCCCTTCTCCCCGTCCCTAATAGGCCTTATGGTTTCTGTGGCCGTTAAGCACCGTGTTTGCTTACGTGTACACACACAGCCATGATTATGCGATAGTGGCTAAATGGTCAGTCCCGTCTTTTATCCGCAAGGCAAGGCCTAAGTGGACAGTCCGGTCTTTTACCCGCAAGGCCTAAGTGGACATGCAGTCCGTCTCATGGATGTGTCCAGAGGTCCTCACAGCTCTTCCTGAATGTCCACCACCCTTGCTACCTGATGTCAGTCGTTTTGCTACCGGATGTCAGTCGTTTTGCTACTTGTCAGTCGGTTTGTTACCGGATGTCAGTCGTTTTGCTACCGGATGTCAGTCGTTTTGCTACCGGATGTCAGTCGTTTTGCTACTATGTCAGTCGGTTTTGTACCGGATGTCAGTCGTTTTGCTACCGGATGTCAGTCGTTTTGCTACCGGATGTCAGTCGTTTTGCTACCGGATGTCAGTCGTTTTGCTACCTGAAGTCAGTCGTTTTGCTACCGGATGTCAGTCGTTTTGCTACCTTGTCAGTCGTTTTTACCGGATGTCAGTCGTTTTGCTACCTGATGTCAGTCGTTTTTCTACCTGAAGTCAGTCGTTTTGCTACCTGTCGTCAGTCGTTTTGCTACCTGATGTCTGTCGTTTTGCTACCTGTCAGTCGTTTTGCTACCTGATACCAGTCGTTTTGCTACCTGATATAAGTCGTTTTACTACCTGTCGGTCGTTTTGCTACCTGATACAAATCGTTTTTCTACCTGATATAAGTCGTTTTACTACCTGTCAGTTGTTTTGCTACCTGATACAAGTCGTTTTGCTGCCTGATATCAGTCGTTTTGCTACGTGATATAAGTCGTTTTGCTACCTGAAGTCTGTCGTTTTGGCGAAGTTTTGGCATGGCTAGAACCAGTGTCAGTTCAGTTCAGTTCAAGACGGTACGTGTGCGCTCGGAAAAGCGCATAATTATGCACTCCACCCTGTCTCTCAGAGGTTTCCCCAGCGTTTGTTTTGAAACAGTTCCAGTGTTAATCACTCTTTACGGTTCAGGGTTTAGACGTGTTGTCCCTTAAAAGTTCCAGTGTTAATCACTCTTTACGGTTCAGGGTTTAGACGTGTTGTCCCTTAAAAGTTCTAGTGTTAATTACAGTTTACGGTTCAGGGGTTTAGACTCGTTGTCCCTTAAAAGTTCTAGTGTTAATCACTCTTTACGGTTCAGGGGTTTAGACTCGTTGTCCCTTAAAAGTTCTAGTGTTAATCACTCTTTACGGTTCAGGGGTTTAGACTGTTGTCCCTTAAAAGTTCTAGTGTTAATCACTTTACGGTTCAGGGGTTTAGACTCGTTGTCCCTTAAAAGTTCTAGTGTTAATCACTCTTTACGGTTCAGGGGTTTAGACTTGTTGTCCCTTAAAAGTTCTAGTGTTAATCACTCTTTACGGTTCAGGGGTTTAGACTTGTTGTCCCTTAAAAGTTCCAGTGTTAATTCACTTTACGGTTCAGGGGTTTAGACTTGTTGTCCCTTAAAAGTTCCAGTGTTAATCACTCTTTACGGTTCAGGGGTTTAGACTTGTTGTCCCTTAAAAGTTCCAGTGTTAATACCTTTACGGTTCAGGGGTTTAGACTTGTTGTCCCTTAAAAGTTCCAGTGTTAATTACAGTTTACGGTTCAGGGGTTTAGACTTGTTGTCCCTTAAAAGTTCTAGTGTTAATCACTCTTTACGGTTCAGGGGTTTAGACTTGTTGTCCCTTAAAAGTTCCAGTGTTAATCACAGTTTACGGTTCAGGGGTTTAGACTTGTTGTCCCTTAAAAGTTCCAGTGTTAATCACAGTTTACGGTTCAGGGGTTTAGACTTGTTGTCCCTTAAAAGTTCCAGTGTTAATTACAGTTTACGGTACAGGGGTTTAGACTTGTTGTCCCTTAAAAGTTCCAGTGTTAATCACAGTTTACGGTTCAGGGGTTTAGACTCAAGTTGTTGTCCCTTAAAAGTTCCAGTGTTAATCACAGTTTACGGTTCAGGGGTTTAGACTTATTGTCCCTTAAAAGTTCCAGTGTTAATCACAGTTTACGGTTCAGGGGTTTAGACTCGTTGTCCCTTGACTGTCCCCCATCACTGTGTGCTCTCTAGCTGTTGAGGCTGAATAAAATTTGAAAATCTGAAATCCTCCAGCCTTTCTTCTGATACCAGAATGTGGAAGGATTACGCATTTTGAAAACAAAACTAAAACACGGAACTGAACGTAGATTTGATATGGACCGACCCGGGCTGGAACGTTTTCAGTTTTAGATGTGTGTGTGTCGTGTGTGTGTGTGTGTGTGTGTGTGTGTGTGTGTGTGTGTGTGTGTGTGTGTGTGTGTGTGTGTGTGTGTGTGTGTGTGTGTGTGTGTGTGTGCCTGCGTGCGTGCGTTCGTGCGTGTGATAAAATGAGTGTATCGATCATTATGTCTTTGTAAGCGCTTAGGTCTCTTACGAGATGGGGCGCCATAGATAATCTGTTATTATTGTTATTAGAAGAAGAAGAGTCTCATTATTATTATTATTATATGAAGAAGAAGAAAAAGAAAAAAGACCAAAAAAGAAAAGAAAAAAAGAAGAAGAAAAAAAGAAGAAGACGAAGAAGACGAAGAATAAGAAGACGAAGAAAATGACGTCGCCACCTTTTTCTAACAGAAATCAGGGCAAACAACACCTAGGCAGTTAGCTATAAGACACAGAGAATCAGACAGGCATGTCGCGACTGAAGCGGTATATCATTAGCTGCACACAATACTGTGCTCAGCGAGGCACATGCACATGCCTTTCCGCCATTATTTTTGTGCAGTCGTGTGACATTATCTCCTCAGCGTGGGGTGGGGTAGGGAGGTGAATGTTATGCAGACGCGTTAGCTTATTAGGTCACTGACGTCTGCCACAATCGAAGCGAACTTTGACTGAACTTTGAACTTGAAACTGCCACGGCTGTTGCCATGCGGTGTCCAATCAGTTTCGAGTTTTCGACGTCACGCACGTTGCATTGTCGGTAAAACAATGACATTTCCGAGCTAAAAATCAAAAACAAAGCTATTTTTGGAGCATTCCGACAACTCTTGCGTGTGCAAGGAGATCCATACTTGTGGATTCTTCAGCAAATAGGATTTGGGTTATCCGCCTTTAACTCATCTGCTCATCAGACATAATTATATTCCCTCAGCAAATCGGGATTTGGGTTATCCGTCTTTAACTCATCTGCTCATCAGACATAATTATATTCCCAGGTCTTGACAGCTCTAACTGCAGTTTGGTTATCCGCCTTTCTCACTGCTTTTATCAAAACATAATTATATTCCCTCAGCAAATCGGGTCCTGAGCGTTACCCCTGAGCGTACCATCTGAGCGCATCCGACGTACTTGAGCGTACCCTGAGCGTACTCTGACGCAGTTCTAAGAAGGGACGCGCACATTTCTGGTCACAATGGTTCGTTTCAACACATAAACGTTCTTGTTTTTGCAATGTGGTCCTGAGCGCACCCTGAGCGTACCCTGAGCGTACCCTGAGCGTACCCTGAGCGTACTCTGAGCGTACCCTGAGCGTACCTTGAGTGTACAATGGTTCGTTTCAACACATAAACGTTCTTGTTTTTGCAATATGGTCCTGAGCGCACCGTGAGCGTACCGTGAGCGTACCCTGAGCGTACCCTGAGCGTACCCTGAGCGTACCGCGTGTAAGCCACATGCTTGTTGGTGTCCTCATGAAGTTTCCATTGTATGCTATTTTGTACTGGAATAAAATTTTGTTTAAGCCAAGATGGCCTTGGTATAACCGTACTGGTTGACTGGGCGTAAAAAGCCTAGTTACTTACTTCTGCAATACGATCTCCGCTCACTCACATTCGATTCTATTCTATTCGAAAGACTTTATTGTCCGTTACAATCATAACAATTAAACGGAAATTTTTCTTCGCTCACACCAGCTCTGCCACATTTAATAATGTAGTGAAATTAAGTTAAAAGCGTTAAAAACAGCAGGAGGTATGACACATAAATAACAGCTGTCATAAAAGGTAAGTAATAACTAATACACCCTTCGCAAACACATGCATTCCTCTATAAAATATTATTAAATCATTTACTGTACACTAAAACATGTAATAATGCTTTCAATTTTATACTCAGTAACTACTCATTTCTATTATAGTAAAATTGCCAACAACCCAAATAAACAAACAGCAAAAAACACAACACAAAACAAACAACCCCCCCAAAAAAAGAAGAAGAAAAAAGGACAATAAAAGGACAGACAGACAGACAGACAGACAGACAGAACGACACGACAGACACACACACACACACACACACACACACACACACACACACCACCACCACACCACCACACCACACACACACACACAGCACACACGCACACGCACGCACACACGCACGCATGCACGCACACACACATACACACGCAAACAACACACACACACACACACACACACACACACACACACACACACACACACACACACACACACACACACACACACACACACACACACACACACACACACACACACACACACACACACACACACACACACACACACACACACAGACTTAAAGATTTCAAATTCGACACGTTCTTGGTCGTCTTCAAGTAACAGTGTGTCACACGAAATTAAGCGTTACGAGCATCTTTAATTGCACATTCTCAGGTTTTTGTATGCACGCATACATGTAGCCTGCCCGTGTGCGCGGATGTCTAAAACTAATTTCGAATTTCGGCAAACTGAGTTGATGCTCATTGCTATAGATCGCATTGATTCTGAACTCTGACATTACGATACGGATCCACGGAATGACCGAACGAGAATGAATGTCATTGGTTGATTGAACTGCTATAAATCATCATCATCATCATCATCATTTCTAAAGCGCAAATTCTTAAAAAGCCCTCAGCGCTTTACAAAAACATGATGGGAGCATGGGAGTTGGTGTGTGTGCACAGGTACAAAAATCAAACAAAGTAAAAATCAAACATTTACACTGAGTCACACCCACTCTGTCTCTGTGTCTGTCTGTCTCTCTGTCTCAGTCTGTCTGTCTGTCTGTCTGTCTGCTTTCAGTCTGTCTGTCTGTCTGTCTCTGCCTGTCTCTGTCTCTCTCTGTGTCTCTGTGTCTCTGTCTGTCTCTGTCTCTGTCTGTCTCTCTTTCTCTCTCTCTCTCTCTCTCTCTCTCACACTTCTCACACACACACACACACACACACACACCACACACCACACACGCACGCACGAAACGCACGCACACGCACGCACGCACCACGCACACCACACACCACACACACACCCCACACACACACACACACACACACACACACACACACACACACACACACACCACGCACATATCAAATCGAATCGAACAGGGCTGAGTTAGTCAGAGTATACAGGCTGAAGAAATGTGTCTTCAGAAAGTATTGTTACTGTTGCAGCATTTCTAATGTGTGGTGGCAGTGAGTTCCAGACAGAAGGGCCAAAATGAGAGAAAGGCACGATCACCTTTCGTCTTGTATTTATATAGTGGAAGTTTAAAGAGACGGGTGTCAGCACTGGAACGAAGAGGTCGAGCAGGAGAATAGAGATGGAAGATATCAGAGAGATAAGCGGGAGCTGAGAACTGAAACAGAGGCAGGCAATTTTGTACGAGATACGAGCTTGACAGGCAGCCAGTGGAACTGAGCGAGTATTTATGTGGTATGTGCAGTCGGGGATGCACGAACTACAAGACGGGCTGCACGGGCTAAATGCTTTAGATCGCATTGATTCCGAACTTTGACGCTACAATACGATCCACGGAATGACCGAACGAGACTGAATGTCATGGGTTGATTGAACTGAAAACCTTTTTGCGCTTCGTGCCAGCGAGGAACGCCAAAAGAATGGCGGTTTATCGCTCACTGTACGTAACGTTTTGATGAGTTTCAACCGGCTGTTATCAACCTGCAAGATATCGCTCCGCACATGCTGCGAACAGCAATTAAGGCTACGGCTATAGTCCCCTAAGCCGGTGGTTGTTGCGATCAAGGCGGGGGAGACGAGGTGATTTACAAACTGTTCGTGCCATAATATGCCGGTCTCGTGTCAAACTGGGCAAACTGCTATCCTCGTGTTACTGACTCGCTCACTTTGAACTTACTACTTGCTAGCACGAATGAAACCACCATAGAGAAATTGTCCACCTTTCATTTTGAAGCTTTGAACAGTAAGGAAAAGACGAAGAAAAAACAACAAAGAAAAAGAGTTTAAGTCCGTCACTGAATCCATGAGAATTCGAACTGCCTGAATGTTTACCCCTTGTTGTTATGGGCCGGGGGCAAATAGTCCCCTTAATCACGTTTATATCCTAAACGGTGACGACACCGAAAAAATCAGGATATGCGGAGCGCAAACAGAACTATCCGGCAGGCCTATACGCGTTTAAAATCATACACTAATTTTTCGACGTTTGAGCTGAGCAAACGCTGTATGAAAATGGCGGCCGTTACCGACAAAGGCGACTATTGAGGGGAGAAAAAATAAAAAATAAAAAAAATAAAAAAATAAAGCGAATACTACTTCGGACAGAAGCCGCCCCATGTACCAGTGAAGGCCACGGACTGTTCAAACAATTTGGGTTCACGCATTAAGACACATCATAGTCAACAGAGACGACGGAGAGAGGGACAGGAAAATCTCGAATGGGAAGGGGTCATTGGGTCACCACTGACACGTCTGCTACAAGCCGGCAGTGCCTCCCACATGTCGATGAAAAACATTCTGCGACAGTTTGTTTGACGTAAGAAGAGCTAATTACGGCCAAGGCTCACCCGTCGAAACAAAGAATCGTTTTTCACTTTCATGATGAATCCCAAATTCATGGACAGGACTATCGTATTTCGGTGAAGGGCACGTT
>JABMCL010001131.1:200000-205000 GCA_018857735.1 Alviniconcha marisindica
GAGAGAGAGAGAGAGAGAGAGAGAGAGAGAGAGAGAGAGAGAGAGAGAGAAAAATTATATTCCCGGCCAGAGTCGGTACGGTCCATAGGGTACGGGGCCTGCTGGCAGCGGAGAACTGCAGGACTGAGGTGATACAGCACATGCTGAAGGGCAGTGAGCCGAGTAAGTGATGTGTGCATGTACAGCAGTGCGCCAAGTTTAAATTTGTCATCAGGCCGGTAGATCACGAACGGTTTGTAAATCACCTCGTCTGCCTCCTGAATCGCCCGGCCCCGATCGCGTTCACGCAGCCCGGCGCCCGCTTAACCCTTTCGCTGCTGTTGGGGCACCGTGCAACGTCGGTTTGCAAAGTAATGTAATGTAAAAGAGTAGTTGTAAGTCGCTTACACCTAGCGTGAGGCCGAAGCGCACAATACAAAAACGATGGGGTCGACACAAAGATGTGCACAACCTAAGCACAATGAACTCTGATAATTACATAAACACACAACAACGCTTCATTCAACGTCTTTCTCATCATACCCAAGAAACACACACGCACACACACGCACACACACCACACACACGCACACACACACCACACACACACACACACACACACACACACACACACACACACACACACACACACACACGCACCACGCACGCACGCACGCACGCACCACGCACGCACGCACGCACGCACCACACACACCAACACCACACACACACACACACACACACACACACACACACACACACACACACACACACACACACACGCACGGACGCACGTACTCACGCACGCAAGCATGCACGCACGCACACATACACGAAACCAATGACACACACTGACCACACAAAAGGACACACGACACGACACAGCACACAGACACACACAACAACAGACACAGACACAACACAGACACACAACACACACACACACACACACACACACACACACACACACACACACACACACACACACACACACACACACCACACACACACACACACACACACACACACACACACACACACACACACACTCACACACACACACACACATAGGCAAAGCATTCAGAGTCCAGATGAGAAAAGATTGGTCTTGAGGGCAGATTTAAATGTTAATAAGGAAGAAGCGTGTCGGAGAGAGTAGGCCTACGGTAGATTGTTCCAGAGTAATGGCGCTTGATAGAAGAAGGCGCGTCGACCAGAAGACTTGAGGTGAGCGGATGGAAGACGAAGGAGTGTTAATTTCCACTGTGGCTGTATGGCTCTGCGTCACTTCCTGCTTGAGTCAGACTTTCCACGCCTTCCCACAGGCTGCAAATCTCTCCAAATGAGTGTTTCCGGTTTGCCAAAGCCCCTCTTTCAGGACACCTTTAGGAGAACTGGATCGGCACCAACAACAAACATTCCACGGAAGGCAAAGGGTTAGGTCGTTGATACACGAGCAGTTTCGGCATTAGGCTCTTGGTTCGATTCCGCCTCGGCTCTCCTCTCTTGAAATTCCGCAGTGGGTTCCGCAAGGGAGATTACTGCGAACGCAGAAATCAAGGACCCTTCTGTTGAGAGAGCCCAGAGCCTGGAGTAGGTCAGACTATAGCCATGCGTGCTTCGCCTGCTGCCAGGAAATTCTTCCGTGTCCTCATCTCGACCTTCACGGTCTGTTGACCTTAACTATTTTCCCCAATCCTCTCCCTACCTTTTACCTGCTTTAGTTTTGGCTAACACGGTTTCGCGTGTGGGTCGGCGGAATAAAGTAGGTCACCCTGCTCATAACAGAACAGCTGTAGAGAAACGTACTCACCTATACGGCGACACACAAGGAACAATGTGATCTTAACTTCATTACTGTTTTATGATGAAGTCATAATTGTTTTATATTTATAACTATACTACGGTTAAAGTAATACTCTTGTTTGTTGTATTGTTCTCTTAACTTTATGTATTTTTTACGAGCCCGCCACGACCACAACAAAATTGCCCCTTGTGGGATGATTAAAGTTTTTGAATTGAATTGAATTGAATTGAATTAAACACAAGCGCTTGTGCGTCGTCGTATAGGTGAGTACATTTCTCTGCAGCCGTTCTATTTTGTCAACCTCACCAGCAGGTGTTCACTCACACCCTGCTCATAGTCACAAGCAATTTAAATTAAGCAGGTTGCAGTGGTGGGTGCCTACGGAATAATTATAAATAGGTACCAAAAGATGTGTTAGCGTGCGTTAATATACTATAGAGAGTTGATTTTTAACATGTGGTATTGTGCATGTGGTATTGTGCATGTGGTATGTGGTATGTGCATGTGGCATTGTGCATGTGGCATTGTGCATGTGGCATTGTGCATGTGGCATTGTGCATGTGGCATTGTGCATGTGGCATGTGGTATTGTGCGCTGACAGATAGAGGGTTGGGTTTTAACGTTGGAACAGTGACTTGTTTTTTGAACTGGTGAAACTGAATGTGTGGTTCGTCCTGAGGTGAGAATGAAGCTCCGTTCGTGGTAAAGTGCGGACGCCCCAGCTCAGCCCAACGGCCGAAACGGTTCGTGTACTTATCACCGCC
Source organism: Alviniconcha marisindica (assembly GCA_018857735.1). NCBI lineage: Eukaryota > Metazoa > Mollusca > Gastropoda > Provannidae > Alviniconcha > Alviniconcha marisindica. The sequence continues at coordinate 202,551 of JABMCL010001131.1, forward strand.
TTCAGTGGACCAGGTGGCTGCATGTGGGGAACATCATAATAGTACATGCATTTCTGATTCAGTCGTCGAATCCCTCTCGACTTACAGTACACGCACACAGAACACTACATCTACCCCAAACAAACACCACACGCCACCCCGCACTCACACACACACCCACCACACACACACACACACGACACACACACACACACACACACACACACACACACACACACCCCACACACAACACACACACACACACACACACACACACACACACACACAACACACACAACACGCACGCGCGCAACGCACGCACACAACACAAACAAACAAACAAACAAAACAAACAACAACCACGCAAGCGCACCACGCGCTCACACACACACACACACACACACACACACACAACACACACACACACACACACACACACACACACACACACACACACACACACACACACACACACACACACACACACACACCCTTGCGTCCCCCCTCTCTCCACCGCCTCCAACATGTGCGGATCATGGAACCTAGCATGGTGCTGGTAGATAATTAACAACCGGTGAAACAGGTTAAAGTAGCACGTAGTCAGAGATAACCGCCTCCCTCCTGCACCGTCCACTTCCACCTCTCCCTTCCGTCGTCAATGGTTACGGGGTATTGCGCTATATAAGAGTTATTATTATTATTAATAATATTATTATTTTCTCCTTTCTCTTCGAAAGAGGCCCTGAGATAACCGTAATGGTTCACTGGGCGTAAAACACCAAATTACTTACTCTCTTCGAAAGTTGTGGTCTGTGGACACTGTCTTGTGACTTTGTCCCTCACAATTAACGAAACATTAAAATGGTTCTCATCGCTACCCATCTTAACGCAGGAATCATTCTGGTGGTAGGTAGGTAGGTAGTGTTGCTTAATGTCCTCAGATGTCAGTTGACATATTAGGGACAAGCTGAGACCAATGCTGAAGCATGGTTCAATATGCTTTACGTCACAGAACCAGAAGGCTCTTGACGGAAGCCCAGACGGCCCCTCGACTCTCACACAGCTCTGAATAGTTCTGGTGTGACGTGCAGCGATAGATATACTCTCTTCTTTTTCCACTCATATCCCCTCCCCCTTCGCCGCGTGTCTAATAAAACTTATGGTTTCTGTGGACGTTAAGCACCATGTTTACTTACTGTCTTTCTTTTCACGTTTTCAAATGCTGGATTTGCAGACAGTGATTATCAATAAAAGCTTGTAATTAGAAGACAAGGAGCCGTTTTTAAAGGTAAATATGTTCGCAGTGTCTGATATAGCATTAACAGCAAGTAACTGTTCATGATACGACCGATAATTGTCTTGTTTCTGTCTCACTGCGTAAACTTGTGACGCTGTGCTCCACTTATGTCTGCTTCTGGAAAGTTGCGACTAGTTTGATGAAAAAGGGTTTCCCGTTTTCGTCTTTGATATAACCATCATGATTGACTGGGCGTTATAAAACCAATTGTCTGTCTGTCTGTCTGTCTGTCTAGCTTTCCGTTGTTATTAGTTAGTTGAGTTAGCCATTATACCAATGTATGTTTGTATGTTTTCTGGTTTCTTCTCCTCCCTCCGCCCTCGCCCCCAATTGGCATGGGCGGGATATGCCACAAGTATAATTTTTGTCGCGACAAACACGACCTTTGTCGCGACAAAACACGTCTTTTGTCGCGACAAAAGTATACTTGTCGCGACAAAATATTTTTGTCGCGACAAAACAAGCATACTTTTGTCACGACGAATGACGTGTTTTGTCGCGACAAACAGGTGTTTGTTTGTCGCGGCAGAAATGATACTTGTGGCAGCTCCCGCCATCGGCCCCAGCAACCTCCGTGACTTTTACAGTGGCATTATTCACAGAAATAATCTTTCTCACTATAAACATCTGTATTTCTTTTCAGTGGCTTGAAAAAGTAAATGCGTGTGATGACTAGAACAGATAACAAGAGGCCTATACACTTACATCTTGACTTTATTTTTGAGAAAGAAAATTTCTCAACCTCGTATTTCTCTCTCTCCCCCCCCCCCTCCCGTCTATTTTTGTCTCACAAATAGTTTTTTGATGTTTTGTGCACTGGCGTGTTCGTTTTCAGTCAGGCTGAATGTGAGTTTCTGTTTTTTGCTAGAACGCTTCAGTGCCTCTCCTTATTAGTTTGTGGTGAACTGATCTCTTTGTTCCTCCCCAATCTTTGGAAATTCTCTCGATCAGATGAAAAAAGTTCACCACGATACTTCGCATGAGAGATTCAGCGAAAGTTTGATGACATTAACATTAAAAATTCGTTATCAAAATAGAAACTTAATGTGTCGGAACCGGACGCAGCTCGATCCTGTAAGCGCATTGCATTTCCAATCGTTTGGCTGCAAATGTCCATAGGTGAGGACAAAGTCAAAAAGGTCAACGCGAACTTAAACGGCGCTCACCTGTATCT
>JABMCL010001131.1:210000-212500 GCA_018857735.1 Alviniconcha marisindica
CAAAGGACCATCCAAGAACAAGTATCTGCATACTTTGTTGCTAGGTTAAGGTTAAATGTTTTTGACTTTATTTTTCCTAACTTTCATAGTTCTGTAATGTATTTTGCCAGTGCTATGATCTTGGTCTCGTTCTTTGAGGCAAGGAGTGCCCTTAAATAGTTTATACCGGATTGAACTGTATGTGAGTCAAGCATGCTAAATTCTTTCGCAGGTCTGTATAGGCCTGACAATGAAAAATAAAGTGTATTTCGTCTTCTCTCTCTTGACCACACATTGGGCAGGTAAAATCTCCCTGTTGTTCGGTGGAAAACCATTGTTTGTGACTTTTAAGTCCACACGCTCTTAATCTAAACCTAGCATACATACCTCGCAACCATTTGTTTGTAATGCACATTAAATATTTTTCAGCTTCGAAGGCGCATTTGAATGAAAAAACCATCTGTATTTATCGTCACTTTCCATCTCCGAATGCCAGTTTTGCTTGTAGCAGCAAATAAGCCTGTCTTTAAATTCAGCTATAAAATGTGTCTCATAGCCAACACTCTGGCACAACCACACAATGCCAAATCCCAAAAAAAAAAAAAGAGAGAGAGAGAGAGAGAGAGAGAGAGAGAGAGAGAGAGAGAGAGACAGACAGACAACAGCAGACAGACAGACAGACAGACAGACAAAACCGTAGAAGAACAGTCTAAAAATGCCCTGATTATATAGAAACTTTTAACTTTTCGCCCCTGAGGGTTTTTCGGGGGGAGAGAGAGAGAGAGAGAGAGAGAGAGAGAGAGGAAAAGAAGAAAGGAAAAAAGGAAAAAAGAGAAAAGGGGGCCCTCCGAAAAGGAAAAAGGCAAAAGAACAATCCCCCCCCGTCAAGGTTGTGAAAAGAGCAAATGAAACTAGCCTTTACGTTGCAGTGTTAAAACCGGCAGTCATGGGAGGCCCACGCTTTTTGTTCCGGCCTTTGGCATTTTAGTACGGGTGATGTATTCGTTGGGGTTTTTGTGTGTGTGGGGGGGTGGGGCGTCGTGCGTGGGGTGTGTGTGTGGTGGTGTGTGTGTGTGTGTGTGTGGGAAGGGGAAGAGAGAGAGAGAGAGAGAGAGAGAGAGAGAGAGAGAGAGAGAGAGAGAGAGAGAGAGAGAGAGAGAGAGAGAGGAGAGAGAGAGAGAGAGAGGAGAGAGAGAGAGAGAGAGAGAGAGAGAGAGAGAGAGAGAGAGAGGAGAAGAGAGAGAGAGAGAGAGAAGAGAGAGAGAGAGAAGAGACAGAGACAGAGACAGAGACGAGCAGCAGACGAAGGACAGACAACAGAGACACAGAACACAAGAAGATGTACATATGTATAACTATACATCTATATACTAAAACTATAATTATGTAGGAGGGGGCGGGGGGTGAGTGGGGAAAGGGGGGGAAAGGGGGGGGCGACGCGCCCCCGTATAATAGCTGTACAGCGGACGTAACTTCACCGACCTGACCTTTTTTGCGCCGAAAGGAGCAGCAGAACCTGATCGTGTACCAGCGGGGATCTTGAGAGAGAGAGAGGGCGGGATGTGGTACGTGTGCGGCCGGCACTTCTCCATTGGCGCTTTGTTGAAGGCTTCTGCAGGAATCCTTAGCAATGAATGGACTCAGAAAAGAAAAAGAAAAAACATCCACAGAAGCCTGAGAATGCACATTAACTTATTGACAATTACACCACCACCCAAACACTCCACCACCCCAGGCTATGTGGATTGCGAACTGCTCACAGTTAAACTTCTCGCCAGCCGCGGAATTCTAAGGAGAGCAAAACAAATTTGTTCAAATCTTAGAGTGCACGAGTTGGAATTACTGCCCATAACGGTTTGAGTTCACTGCGCTTCGGGCCTGCACGAACAACAAAATATATACACACAACAGAAACACAACAGTTATATGCAATAACATATAAACATTCCAGTGGTGTATTCTTCGCACACACAGGCAAACAGACACAGACACAGACACGCAGACACAGACACGCAGACAGACAGACAGACAGACAGACAAAAAAACACACACACATACACACACACACACACACACACACACACACACACACACACACACAACACACACACACACACACACACACACACACACACACACACACACACACCCCACACACACACACACACCAACACACACAACACACACACACACACACACACACACACCCCACACACACACACACACCACACCACACAACACACACACACACACACACACACACACACACACACACACACACACACACACACACACACACACACACACACACACACACACACACACACACACACACACACCAAAGACAATCGCACACGGAACCACACACGCACACATACATATGTGCGCACACACACCAAACAACACTAACTAAAATTCTCTGGAACAGGTAACCACAGACAGACAGACACACAGCCACACAGACACACAGAACACACACCACACCCCCACACACACACACACACCACACACACACACACAC
>JABMCL010001131.1:215000-217500 GCA_018857735.1 Alviniconcha marisindica
AATATTTATTTTATTTGGTTTTTACTTTGCAGATTAACGGTGTTCTTGGGTAACTACAGAAAAACAGCAACAGAGCGAGCGCTTCATGGGGGCGAGCACGTTCATGTTTGGTTTGGTTTCATTCAATCAGAAGGAACTTTGAAGAACTTTAAATGTTTATTCTGTTTGGTTTTTGCTTTTCAGATTAACGGTGTTCGTGGGTAACTGGACACCTTGACGGTCGGGGAGAGGGAACTCAATTCAGCTTGAAACAAACAGCTCACGGACTGGAGGCCAGCCGGCGAAAAGCACACAGGGAGCTGAGGACAGCCGGTGGAGGTGCTCCTCGAAGCGCACGTGATGCAGTGGCTGTGACAGCTAGCTGAGCTCGCCAGCTCCTCCGCAAAAAAAGGCCGAAAGCAGGCAACAATTCTGGCAACCAGGCAACGACTCTTGCAACCACCTTCCGGTGACAGAACGCCCACGCTGAATGTGCACGCGAACGCGCACGCGCGTGTGTGTAGAATGATTGGATGCACAGCTGACATTTACAGATGCGCTAATTCTTGACGGAGAAGGGTAGAAACAGGCTTTCAAGACCTGATCGCTCCAGCAGTAGGTTTGTTCGTGACGACAGGCCTCTTCCCTTCTCTCCATCAATGTTAAGCTAAAAGGCGGTAAAAGGGGGAAGACAAAGAAGAAGAAGAAGAAGAAGAAGAAGAACAACAACAAGAACAAGAACAGGAAGAAAGAAAAAAGACGTAAAGAGAGAACAGATTTAGTCAGTTTTATTTCTCTCTCTCTCTCACTCCCTGCCCCTCTGTCTTTCTCATCAGTCAGAATGGATGCGGTTGGAGCTGCGATGAAGGTGGTGCTGCCCACCCGAGTTTGGCGTCACGACAGGTGTCGAACGTTCTTCCTGGGCCTCCTGGGCCTGCTCGTCGTGCCCACCCTGACCCAGGTTGTCACGCACGGGCCGCCGGTCACCTTGAACGACCCGGCTTCGTCACGGACCCCAGCACCCCTTTACAGCACCACCGGATCTGGGGAAGAGGAGACGACGAAACCGGCGGCAACAGGGGCGACAGGCCTCGAGCCCCAAGGGGCGGGCTGTGCAGGGACAGGATGGGTCTCTTCGCCCCGGCAGACTTCGCCGTATGGACGTGCGGCTTCTGCCTCAAGTACCTCTACGCCGGCAAGCCCGTCGGCGTCTTTTTCCACGCCCACCACAGGCTGGTTGTGTTCACCAACGCCACGCGCTTCCCCGTCGACTCGGTCCTCCCGGACGTGGACAACGCCACCTTCGTGGGCAAGGTCTGCGACGCCTTGGAGAAGGCCGACCAGGACTGCCGGCGCTGGCTGTCGTGCTGCCGCGCGGCCCGCGCCTGCTGTCGGCGTCAGCTGTCCCTGGCAACCACCCCGACCCCCGGGGAGCTCGGGGGCAGGAGGAGTCTCGGGCTGGGAGTCCCGGGGGCAGGGGTAGGAGGAGGAGGAGGAGGAGGAGGAGGAGGAGGAGGAGGTGGTGGGGTGGCGGGGGATTCCGGGTACTGCCCGGCGACGTGGGACGGGTACAGCTGCTGGGACGCGAGCAGGGCGGGGAGTACGGTCAGCAGCCACTGCGCCGGGTACATCGAGCACGCCTCCACTGACGGTGAGTACCGCACGCGCATTCAGACACGTTGCACGCCCCCCCCCCCCCCCACACACACACACACGTAAGACACCAAGTTGTTACTTACCTGACACTGCAATTAAACACACACACGCCACACACACACACACACACACACACACACACACACACACACACACACACACACACACACACACACACACACACACACACACACGCGGACGCGGACACACACAACCACACACACACACACACACACACACACACACACACGGACGCGGACACACACACACACACACACAACACACACACACACACACACACCACACACACACCACACACCACAACACCACACACACACACACACACACACACAAAACCACCACACACACACTCAACAGAAGAAACAAAGAACAAAACCAAACACAACAAAGAACAATCAAACAACATCAAACAAACAAAAAAACAACAACAAACAACAACCCCCGTCCCCCCAAACACACACACACGCACGCACGCACGCACGCACGCACGCACGCACGCACGCACGCACGCACAGAAACACAGAAACTGACAATCAAATAGTGTCTTCGCGTAAAAACAAACAAACAAACAAACAACAACAACAACACCAAATGGATATATAAAACACACTCCAGGGTGCATTAGCATGAGTCATTTTGGGACGACAAAACCCAGGCTGGGTTAACCCAATGGGTTAGACTGGTGGTGGGACACAGCGACAGCCATGTCTGACCCGGCACTCTGTCTGAGAGGAGCTATAAACAGACATGCTTTCGACAGACTTCTCTAGCTGTCTGTCTTCCTTGGTATTGCCGCTGAAAATTAACGTGGCTAAACATTAACCACACCACAGTACACAGTAAC
>JABMCL010001131.1:225000-230000 GCA_018857735.1 Alviniconcha marisindica
TCGGCGTTAAGTTTAACTAACCAACCAACCAACCAACCAACCAGCTATCCCCAGCGTATTCCTTACTTTGTTGTTTTGAAGATGGATATATACTTTTTTCGTGACTCCGTGTCCTCTTTTCTGCTCATGGGCATCCTCAAGAAATATGACGGACTTTTAGGGTCTTCGGGTGAATTTGTGTTTTAAAACAAGGAGAAGAAAACACTGAACACATGTTGAGAAAAGGGATTCGAAGAGTTCCTGTCACCCCTCCGATACTTCTGGTCAAAATACATTCAACGGCCGTTATTGCCAGTTACGCAAACTCAGTGAAAGTAAACTTGCATTTTTAGGCGGGAAAAAGCGAGGCCGGAGAGCCAGAATGCAAAACTTGCAAGGAACGAGTCTTAATTGTCACAAGGTCGACGAGTTCCCAGCCACAGACATCTTTCTCTTTTTCTCTGTCTCATGGACCTCTCTGTCTCTGTCTCTGTGTCTCTCTTCCCCCCTCTCTGTCTTTCTTTCTCTCTAGTTGCGGAATGCAAAACTTGCAGGGAACGAGTCTTAATTCTCACAAGGTCGACGAGTTCCCAGCCACAGACATCTCTCTTTTTATCTATCTCACCGACGTCTCTGTCTCTGTCTCGTTGTCTCTGCCTCTGTCTCTGTCTCTCTCTCTTTCTCTCTCTCTCCCCCTCTCTCTCTCTGGTTTTAGATTCCCGGTCGCACACTGTGAATTTTCGTGATGTAAAATTGCGACGCGACTGATTACACGAGCGATAAGTGGGCTAAATCCAAACATTCGCCTGTTAACAGAACGCGTGGGCCTTTTAATATTCGCGCGCTTATCAGACATGCAGTATTCCAAATGTCAACAACTGCCGGCATCTGTGGCATCCTTGAAGCCAGACATCTGATTTGTTTGTTTGTTTGTTTGTGCAGAGATAAAGTTAGCTCAGAATGTTAGAGTATGCTGCATTTCATCTTTGATGCGGAATATGACCTCTTTTTTCTTTGACACGCTTGCTCTAACGCAGGGGCCTTTAACTTTTTTTTTTTTTTTTTGATAGGTAAAGTCTTGTTGTAATAGTTGGGACTTTTTTCTTCTTCTAAACTGCTCGTCTCACTGATTTTTGAGGGGTGTTTCGGTGTGCATTCGTATTCCACATGAAGCACCACGAGTAACGTGGGGTATGCGTGGATAAAAATCGAATCTTGTGAATTTTCATTTCAATACTCTACATATGAAAGCAGTTGTGTATTTTTCAGTACCACTCCGACCCCTCCCTCGCACCGTTAACTATTGACAGATTCCACTATTCTTTGCTCGTAAGTGCAAACATATTTTGAGGAGATTGAAATGATAGCATTGTCTTAAAGAGGGACGCACGCATGCGCGCGTGTAGTTATGTGCATGAGTACGTGCGTGCGTGGGTGCGTGCGTGCTTGCGTGCGTGTGTGTGTTTGTTTGTGTGTGTGTGTGTGTGTGTGTGTGTGTGTGTGTGTGTGTGTGTGTGTGTGTGTGTGTGTGTGTGTGTGTGTGTGTGTGTGTGTGTGTGTGTGTGTGTGTGTGTGTGTGTTCATGCGTGTATACACGCACGCACACATGATTGTATACAGGGACGCACGCATGAGTGCGTGTATATATATGTGCATGCGTGCTCGCGTGCGCGCGCGCGCGCGTATGTGTGTGCTCATGCGTGTATACACGCACACATGACTGTATACAACACGCATGCGTGTATGTGTTCGTTTGTATGTGAATGCGCGCTCGAGCGCTCGCGCGCGCGCGCGCGCGTGTGTGTGTGTGTGTGTGTGTGTGTGTGTGTGTGTGTGTGTGTGTGTGTGTGTGTGTGTGTGTGTGTGTGTGTGTGTGTGTGTGTGTGCGTGTGTGTGTGTGTGTGTGCATGCATGTGTGCGTGCGCGTGTGTGCGCGTGTGTATGCGTGTGCATGTATATGTGTCTGTGTGTGCGTGCATGCGTGCGGGCGTGTTTGTATTGTATGCGCGCGCGCGTGTACGCGCGCGCGCACGTGTGTGTGTGTGTGTGTGTGTGTGTGTGTGTGTGTGTGTGTGTGTGTGTGTGTGTGTGTGTGTGTGTGTGTGTGATAATTAAAATCTCCGGTACGGTCGGTAATGGTTGTGACGGTAATGGTTGTGACGGTAATGGTTGTGACGGTAATGGTTGTGACACTATGAAAATTGCGCTGTGATCCTGTGGGATCGCGGCGACGAAGTCTTACACTGTGACTGACCTCGGCCACCTCAAGGTTTCATTAACGCTGTTCGCCTGCCGTTTTCCCCAAGTGTCTTCAAACATGAAAGTCATCATAAAGGAGACAGTTACTAGTAACTGGATTTTTGTAGCATCTTTTTTATCTTAGGGAAACATCGATGATGTATCGCATTTGTAATAAATTGTAACTAGCTTCAGATGAAATGCTGTTTTTGTTTTAAAGCTAGGACGCTTTTGACTTAATAATCGTCAGACCCTTTGCTCATTTTGATTTAGTTTTTGAAATTGCCTTTGATAAGCTATTCTTTGTTCCCCTCTGTTTCAGAGGGTGACAAAGAATAGCCTACGGTCAAGTCAAATCAAGCACTTCTTTATTCCATTCAAAGGAAAATGTGGATGTCCCACATGAATAACGAACAATGGAATAAAATCTATACGTATAAGAGATTCACTGTCTACTAGCACGCAATAATTAACGTACAAATGCCTCAAGTATTAAGTAACTAGAATATAGGATATGTTACTTATGGGAGTGCGTTGTAAAATAAACAGTATTGCCCACATATTATTACACACGGTATGTGTAACTGCATATTAAATATCGAGTAATCGACAGCGTCGCGAATCCATCTAACAATTCTTCAGTCCATTGTTCCAAGCACTGAACAACAACTCAACTAAACAGAAGATAAGTCATCTCATTTTTCATCGTTTTTAACTGTTTAACTGCTGTTTAAGTGTCATTTTGTCGCTTGACGAAGGGGATTACCCCAAAAATTTGCAGATTGTGTCTGTGTCATAATTTAAAAACAACAACATTTTCTTGAATCTTTCATGTTTTTTTGTTTTTTTTTAAATCTTGTTTTTGAACGCTAGCAGCCATTCATGTTTCATTAAAAAAAAATCTCCATCTAGCAATGCTTAGGCGAATCTGTGTTACGAGGTAAAAATAATCGAAACTAAGATAGATTTTATCCGTTTGCGGTTACAAGCTATAGAAAAGAATGCACCAAGAGTGACCTGTTTTTCACGTTTTTTTCTTTCTTTTCTTTTTCAAGTCTTGCTAGCTTGTAACCAGATATAACACGTGACCTTTGGTGGATATGACGTAGTGCACGTGCGACCTGGTTTTGTGAAAGCTGTGCTCCCAGACGCTACACTTTAGAACAGCTCAGAAAAGTGTTTTACCGCTGAGGTTCGGAGGGTGGATGGGTGGGATGGGAGGTGAAGGGTGGACTCGAATTTGCTCCGTCACACCAACAAAGCAGATGAGAAATTGTTCTAGCTAGGCCACCGTAAGGTCCTCACCCGTTTGAACGGAGTCAACCCACAATGCGATCTGAGTAATGAGTAATCTCTGGTCCATAAGCAACATACTCTTTCAACATTGGGACCGTTTCAAAGGCAATGTTGGGGAATCTTCTGAGAGACGGACTTTGGAGCGTATATGGGCTTTTCCGAGCGCATAGATACCATCTTGAACTGAACTGAACTGAACTGAACTGAACTGAACTACATACTTTGTGATACCGTTGACAATTCGTGACACTTGAGACGATTTACAAATTTTGGCGCTGCCGTGCCTTCGGCTGTAATCGCTTTTTATATGTCGTCTCAGCTTTGAGATTGATGAGATTCTGTCCAGAAGTGCTAATGCCTTGTTGGCGTAAGCTGAACTATTGCTCTAATCCGGTCGTTAATCACGCCAGCGCCAGCAGAAACTCCTTGCTTGGGAACTATAAGAGTGTGAGTCCGATAAACATCGAGAATAGCCTAATTTTTTATAGACTTTTTTTGTGTGTGTGTGTGTTTTTGGGTTCCGCCTTTGAAAATTGAGATCACATGAAGTGTGGTAGTTTACGAAGACTTTTCTTCATTGTCCGGTGTTGATCTTCGTCGTGACTTAACTGATCTTCTCGGCTTCCGACTAGATTCACCTAAAGCCATTAAAGGAGCCTTATCGGGTTTTCGTTATTACAGTTCTGACGGCATTGATTTCAGTGTCACGTATAATCAAGTGTATGTACATCACCGCACATATTTCGGATGATGATGATGATGATGGTGATGATGATGATGATGATGATGATGATGATGGTGATGATGGTGATGATGATGATGATGATGTCCACTGTTACAGCGCATGATTCCATTATCTTGAATGCTCAGTTTGCTGAAGGAAAATGTGTGTGAGAGAAAGTCATAAGAGTTGAAATAAAGACAAAGAAATGAGTTCACTGAGTTTAGCCTGCAAAGTGCAAGATCTGTGGCCGACTGATTCAGGTTTATGAAAGGAACGCGGAGAGTGCGTGCGCCTGGAGATGAACGGAGATGAGTGGAAGGCGTGCATGCAATCAGAAGCTTAGCCCCAGCGAGACAGACGGAAGAAGAGAGCCAATCACGAAGCCGGAGCACACAGAGTTGTATTCGGCAACTCTGGAGAGCGCCGGTAACCGGTGAAAATTGGAACCTCCCTCATATCCGTCCGAAGTGTGTGTGTGTGTGTGTGTGTGTTGTGTGTGTGTGTGTGTGTGTGTGGGTGTGTGTGTGTGTGTGTGTGTGTGTGTGTGTGTGTGGTGTTGTGTGTGGTGTGTGTGTGTGTGTGTGTGTGTGTGTGTGTGTGTGTGGTGTGTGTGTGTGTGTGTGTGTGTGTGGTGTGTGGTGTGTGTGGGGTGTGTGTGTGTGTGTGTGTGTGGTGTTGTGTGTGTGTGTGTGTGTGTGTGTGTGTGTTGTGTGTGTGTGTGTGTGTGTGGTGTGTGTGTGTGTGTGTGTGGTGTGTGTGTGTG
>JABMCL010001131.1:242500-245000 GCA_018857735.1 Alviniconcha marisindica
TGTCCTCTCATCACGACACAGGCTTATTTCCGAGGAGCCGGATCAATAAAAAATCACACGGATTATTTTCCCTCCCGACTGATCTAATTCAGCAAGATCTGCTCGCGGCGCAAGGATGAAACCTGGCGCTCAGTGTCGGAGCACCGATCCCGCGGATGTAGCTGAATAAACACAACAAAATCGCCACCGCTGATTGGATATCTCCCGGCGGTCACGTGACACCCGTCGTCCCGGTCCCGTGAGATTTTGGAGCTGATGCAGCGGGATTAAAATGGGGGATATTGATGATTAAATTGAATTAGCATGGCCTCCCAGAGTTAATTCTGTTTCCCATTTAAATCACCGTCCTTAAAAAAAAAAAATGTATAAAAAATAAATAATAAATAAAAAATACAAAGAAAGGAAAAAAGAAAGAAAAGAGTACCGTTGATTTTTTTGTTTGTTAACGTCATCAGTTTAATCCTTGTCGGGCGTTCGTGCTGTCCACGCGTTCCTGTGGATTGGTTGCTTGCTTTCCGAGGGATTACGTTTATTTCACACGACGGGTCTGCCTGACTGAAACGTCGTGATGCATCAGGGGCTCCCAGTGGGTCGAATCCCAACGGCTCGATATCCCATGATTCGATTCCAGTGAGGTCGATGTTTCGGACATTTGAGTGATTTTTCCCTGGTACTCAGATCCTGTGATTTTCCCTGGTACTCAGTTCCTGTACCAAGATTATGGACATACACACTCATACTCTCACTCACTCACTCACGCACGCACGCACGCACGCACAGACACACACATACACAGACAGACAGACAGACAGACAGACAGACAGACAGACAGACACACACACACACACACACACACACACACACACACACACACACACACACACACACACACACACACACACACACACACACACACACACACACACACACACACACACACACACACACACAGACGGAGATCAGCAAGAGACACACTCACGGAGATCAGCAAGAGGCATAAGAAGCAAAACCCTTTAGGTACAGCACAATCATTACAGTGTACAGTACAGTCAATTATGTAGATCAGGCTCTTGGCTCTTGTACACCTTTGAAGGAATTTAGGGCTGAGGGTCACGATCTAGCAGCGTTAAATCGCTCTAATGAATATGGAACCTTCCTGGTCATGCAACCACTCATTAAATGTGTGTCGGGGCCTGCTGTGAGTTTTTTTTTAAAATATTTTTTATGCCACCCCACCATCATTTTGATTCTGATTCCAAGTCGTACAAGTAGTCAGTGATTCATCCAGACGAGACATGCATCCCGTCGCCGCCTCGGCTTGACGTGTCCACCGCTGACCGCAGTTCATGCTCCCCGACACTTGCATTCCTTGCACGAGTATCCGAATGTCTGCATTCCTCGCATACCCGAATGACGACACACAGCTTAAAGCCCGTTCTTAACTGGGCGCATGTTTGTTCGCCGAACATACTTCGGACAGTTCGACGAACTATGATTCGTTTCTTAATTAAACTTTTAGTTCGCCAAACATGTGTAATGGCGTGGAAGAGCCGCGTAGAAGGACAGTGACACAGGCAGCGGAGTCGGTCAAAATGGAGACCACAGCAGGCGAACGGCAGCAATCAGGTTTTTATTCTACAGCAGCAGACAACTTTCTCAGCCCACCCAAAATCCTCACGCGCACGCATAGATAAGGAACTGCGCGGGCCGAAAAGGAACACGCTATCGCTACAATGAAATCAGCCCTCTGGACCACAAAATGGCTGACAATTGTGTTTCCTGGCCCACAAATACAGTTTCCTCAACAATAACTAAACTAATTAAAACCTGAAATACATCAAATAAAAACTACTGTTACAACCTTTTAAACCGTATAGACAAAATGTACACACATGACTTATTTTATTTACAACAAGAGGGGAAGCGTGGCTTGACCTTCATAAGCAGATTCGTACAACTAAATCAAAAACTAACACAATGTACAAAACATAAACTGTCCTAAAACTTATCAGAATAAAAAACACGCTCCCACGGTTAAAATGGTACATAACAATTACAATACAACGCTCTGTAAGAGAAGCAAGACACACTCAAAGACTAGCACTAAAAAAATTTTGGTGCGAACATTCGCCTGGGGCGTATTTTAGTCGCAGCAGCGCTGATAGTGATACCAAGTAGTCTATGAATACAACTTAGCTTCTACAGTACACAATACTCAATAAGTTAATTTAAACCCCAAAATAAACCTTAAACATGAAGCCCAGCTAACCCAAAATACAAATACGACAAAGCATTGATCGACACAGAATTATTCAATCGAGTCAAAAAAACGATTCACTACTATTCACTAGTACTACACAGAAAAGCGCCATGCAGACGACGGCTATAAAAAGAATGGACCCAGAAAAGGCATCGGCTACTGATTAAGCTCGATCCTGCGTCTAAATAAGATCTAAATAAACATTCTAAGATGCCAAATTATATTACACATGGCTGTGCA
>JABMCL010001131.1:250000-255000 GCA_018857735.1 Alviniconcha marisindica
AGCTCCGCGCATTCAAATGATGTGTTTACCGGTTGACACGAAGGACCGTCTGGCAGACAGTGCGGTTCAGGATCCCCGGATGAAGAAGGGCAGACGGGTGCCGATGGTCAGACCCTAAGAGGAGAGTGTTCGTTTCAAGATGTCGCCAACAAGGCTATCGTTTTACGTACCGATTTCGTGATCAAAGGTTTCGTGAGTCAGGCAATCGGCAGACACAAGTTTGGAGGATGTGATAGTGTTGATCTCATCGTTCCAACCATCTTTCATCCTGCCGTCTCTCTCTGTTTCTCTCCCCCTCTCTCTCTCCCTCTCTCTCCATCTCTATCCCTCCCCCCTCTCTCTGTCGTCCCTCTCTCTCTCTCTCTCTCTCTCTCTCTCTCTCTCTCTCTCTCTCTCTCCATCTCTATCCCTCCCCCCTCTCTCTGTCGTCCCATCTCTCTCTCTCTCTCTCTCTCTCTCTCTCTCTCTCTTCTCTCTCTCTCTCTTCCCATCTCTATCCTCTCTCCCCTCATATACTCTTCCTCCCCCTCTCTCTCTCTCTCTCTCTCTTCCCTCCCCCCTCTCTCTCGTCGTCCATCTCTCTCTCTCTCTCTCTCTCCTCTCTCTCCTCTCTCTCTTCTCTCTCTTCTCTCTCTCTCTCTCTCTCTCTCTCTCTCTCTCTCTCTCTCTCTCTCCTTCTCTTGACGTCTCTATCCTTCCCTCCTCTTGCTGCTTTCCCCTCTTTCTCCCCACTCTTTTTCCGTAGTTTGTCTCTCCTCTCCCTCCCTCTCTCTCTACCCCACTCCCTCCTTCCCTTTCTCCCTTCTTTCTCTCCCGCCCTCTTCCTTTGTTCCTCCCCCTATCCTCCCTTCCATTTCTCCCCTCCTTCTCTCCCTCTGTCTCTCTCCCTCCCCCTCTCCCTCCCTCATTTGTCTCTCCCTCGATGTCTATTCCTCCTCCTGTCCCTCCTTCCGACCTTTTCTCCTTCCTCTCTCCATCCCTCTGTCTCTATCCCTCCCCCTCTCCCTCCCTCTCTTTCTCCCCTCTCTCTTTCTCCCGCTTTCACCCCGAATTTCTCTATTCTTCCCCTTCTCTCCATCAGTCGCCCTGATATAACCGTAATTGCTGACTGGGCGTAAAACACAAGTTACATTCTTACATTCTACTTATTCTCCCTCAGTCTCTCTCTGTCTCTCCCCGTTTCTCTCTTTCTCTCCCCATCTCCTTCTCTCCACCTCCTTTCTTCCTCTTTCTGTCTACCCTCTCACTCTCTCACTCCTCTCCCAGTCTATCTACCCCCCCCCCCCCACTCCCCTCCCCGTCTCTTTCTCACCTGCGATGGGATACCGCAGCATCATGGTCCCCTTCCGGTGAGAACCTAGATCTACTGAAGGATTCCTGTTTTAAGTCTGGAGTATGTCTTTACGTGCCTCACCAAATGCCAAGGATTCTATCTTCAGCCTTTCTGGTCCAGTCAGCTTCATTTTCACCCCGCACCGACAAAAAGCAAAAGTGACGCGTGTTGTAAACTGTGACTGCATGGTGTTCTTGCTCGTGGTTTGATGATTTGAATTTTGCCACCTGTGACTCTCATGGTTGATTGGGTGATAAATGTCGTCACCGCCCTCCTCCCTTACCCCTCATAACCCTCTTCTCTTCCTTGTTACAGACTCACATGTGTTAAATTTCGTTTGGTTGTGTTTGCGTGACAGGTTATTTTCGCTCTGTCTGTCTGTCTGTCTGTTCTGTCTGTGTCTGTGTCTCTCTCTGTCTCTCTGTTCTATCTCTGTCTCTATCTCTATCTCTGTCTCTGTCTGTCTGTCTGTCTGTCTGTCTGTCTGTCTCTCTCCCTCACACACACACACACACACACACACACACACACACACACACACACACACACACACACACACACACACACACACACACACACACACACACACACACACACACACACACACACACAGACTGTCTCTCCTTCTCGCATTTTATCTCACCCATTTTTATTAAACAAGGACAGATTGTAAAACTACGCTTCTGTCTAAAATCTTTTCCCTTGAGTATTAAAGTTCAATTGGTCAGTCAATCTCTCTCTCTCTCTCTCTCTCTCTCTCTCTCTCTCTCTCTCTCTCTCTCTCTCTCTCTCTCTCTATCCTTCTCTCTCTCCTCTTTCCCTCCATCCTACCCTCTCTCTGTCCGTCACCTCCTTTATCTGTAGCTTCGCGTGGTTTGATAGTGTCTTATATGCTTTGCCCGAGTGTTGCTAATGGCATTGCTTTTCTTCGTTTTTCACTGACGTGTCTGCCCTCTGCAAGTTTGTTTTGACAACTCGTATTTCTTAATTCGCGGTAACCCACTTATACCCATTGTGTAAGCTCTCTCTCTCTCTCTCTCTCTCTCTCTCTCTCTCTCTCTCTCTCTCTCTCTCTCTCTCTCTCTCTCTCTCTCTCTCTCCTTTTCATTTTCATGTCAGATAACGACTTCAGAAGGTCAATGCTGATTTTTGTAAAAATCAGGTAAAAATCATTGACACTGTGAAGGATCAGGTTTGTGGAATTCTTTGACATTTTCTACCTGCCTGTCTGTCTGCATGTATACTTGGCAGTTAAAAATCCGCTGAATGCAAACTGATACCTGAAGCTGTCTGGCAACTGCATGCCGAACCAAGCCAAGCGTTTGCCATCAGTTTAACCCCTTCACTGCCATGATGTCGCTTGCAAACAACCAATAAAGTGCAAAGTCTGAAACCCTTAAGCCTTTTTGTCTTCTTTTTCGCACTGGCCCGTGAAGGATTTTCATCCAAGCGTACAGCATTGAAAGTAGATGTGTTATAGGACCGGAACATGAACTGTTTGTAGGCACGTCCATGCATCTTTCAGCCCGGAAATTTTACAGGCTTTGGCAGTGAAGGGGTTAATGACTCCTTGATTTAAACTGTTTCACTCGTACGTAATACTGGCAAGACTGTGGGTTTTTTGGTGTGTTTTTTACACACATCGGGCACGTTCCTCATGTTTCTCACGTGTCCTCCACGCGGTATAGAGACTTTATCACGTGTCCTCCACGCGGTATAGAGACTTTATCACGTGTCCTCCACGCGGTATAGAGACTTTATCACGTGTCCTCCACGCAGTATTATGTAGAATTTCTCACGTGTTCTCCACGCAAAAAATTTATAATTTAGGGATAGAACTTTCTCACGTGTCCTCCACGCGGTATAGAGAATTTATCACTCCTCCGCGCGGTTAGAAATTTTACGTGTTCTCCACGCGGTATAGAGAATGTTTCTCCCCCGGGGATTTTTTTTCCACGCGGTATAGAGAATTTTTTCACGCGTCCTCCGCGCGGTATAGAGAATTTTTGTTTCCCAAAACCGTGTTCTCCACGCGGTATAGAGAATTTTTTATGTGTTCTCCACACGGTATAAAGTATTTCTCATGTGTTCTCCACGCGGTATAGAGAATTTTATCACGTGTCCTCCGCGCGGTATAGAGAATTTTTCACGTGTTCTCCACGCGGTATAAAGTATTTTTCATGTGTTCTCCACGCGGTATAAAGTATTTTTCACGTGTTCTCCACACGGTATAAAGTATTTCTCATGTGTTCTCCACGCGGTATACAGTATTTTTCACGTTTCTTCTGCGCGATATAGAGTACGTGCAAAAGTGATCGCGGGTTAAATGGAGGTCGATCAGTGAATGAGCCGTCCACTTGTACAGGTTTTATGGAAGTAGTTTAATGAGGTTTGAACAGCTGTGCATTGCCGAGAGGATCGAGTTGCTTAACTTTTGAGGGTGAGTACAGTCTGTATTCGGGACGGTCTGTGAGTTGGGGATTGGAGATCGTAAACTACAGCTGTTTCTTCAGTATAAACACTGTGACATTGCTGGCCTTAATCCTACCATAAACCCACTACCAGGCTTAATTTGCCTAGATAATTTGTCACGTGGAAAAATTAATCCTAACGGATCCGGTTGTATGTTTCATGTCTTCACCAGATGCATACACACACACACACGCACACACACGCACACACACACGCACACACACACACACACACACACACACACACACACACACCACACACACACACACACACACACACACCACACACACACACACACACACACACACACACACACACACACACACACACACACACACACACACACACACACACACACCACACACACACACACACACACACACACACACACACACACACACACACACACACACACACACACACACACACACACACACACACACACACACACACACACACACACACACGCCACAAACAACAAGAACAATAAAATAAAATAAAAACCACACAAAATACCCAAACCACACGAAGAAACAAAACAAACAACAAAAACACCTCCAACACCTCTTAAAAAAGAAGAAGAAGAAAAAAGCACACACGAATCCAACTGAGTGTTCATTTATAGGTGCTAGTTTCTCTTCTCTCTTGTCTCAAGGCCGCACACCAGACGATGAAGACGGGTTAGAGAAGGAAGTAGCTGGGAAGGAGGGCGCGGAAGGAATCAATCAATCAGTATTTTATTTTATGTCTGCTCACATCGAGGTGATATTAGACAAAAAGAAAACAAACAAAAACAAACAAACATATAATTGTTATTTATACTGATTTTCCCACAGGACTATGCAAAATGCGGAACGAAGGCGTCGGGAAGGAGGGGTGCGGAAGGAAGTAGTGTGGAAGGAGGGGTGAGGAAGGAAGTGTGGGTGGAGGGGTGCGGAAGGAAGTAGTGTGGAAGGAGGGGTGCGGAAGGATGTAGTGTGGAAGGAGGGGTGCGGAAGGAAGTAGTGCGGAAGGAGGGGTGCGGAAGGAAGTAGTGTGGAAGGAAGTGTGGAAGGAGGGGTGCGGAAGGAAGTGTGGAAGGAGGGGTGCGGAAGGAAGTAGTGTGGAAGGAGGGGTGCGGAAGGAAGTAGTGTGGAAGGAGGGGTGCGGAAGGAAGTAGTGTGGAAGGAGGGGTGCGGAAGGATGTAGTGTGGAA
>JABMCL010001131.1:260000-262500 GCA_018857735.1 Alviniconcha marisindica
CAGCCACTCCAGCCTCCCTCAGCGGTAATTCATCCGAAATGGCCTGCTGTTACACACGACGTCCGCTGCTCGATTATTGCAGTCATTTGCGCCAGAGTGTCTGTGATGGGTATAGACATCTACCGAGCGCCAGGCTCATCATCTCTAGAGGATGCGCCTCTGGTGGAGTTTATGTTGTGTACCTAGTATTTACTCGCATGCCAGGCGAGAGTTACCGTAGGTGATTCAGGTCTCTGTTGTTGAATTTTTGTGTGAGGGCTTTCGAGCGTTAATTATCTCCCTTGCGTGTTGATTCTTCATCTGCAGAATATTCATCAGTTCAAAATCGCCTTGGGGGCTCAGCTGTTGTTGTTGTTTTGTGTGTGTGCATGTGTGCGTGCTTGCGTGCGTGTATGTGTGTGCGTGTGTGCGTGCGTGCGTGCGTGCGTGCGTGCGTGCGTGCGTGCGTGCGCGCGTGTGTGTGTGTGTGTGTGTGTGTGTGGTGTGTGTGTGTGTGTGTGTGTGTGTGTGTGTGTGTGTGTGTGTGTGTGTGTGTGTGTGTGTGTGTGTGTGTTTGCGTGTGCGAGCGTGCGTGTGTGCGTGCGTGCGTGTGTGTCATTTGCAAATCTTGGTGCAGTTATTTCAGAGTAACTTGGTGTTTTACGCCCAGTCAACCAGTGTGGTTATATCAGGGCGGTTTGGTTTAAACTAAATTTTATTCATTCATCGTAATCATAAGCTCAACAAACAAGTACAGGAAACACAAAAGCAATATGCTTATTTGAGTGTTACCTATAGATAAAATGATAATCACACAGACACACAGACATTTACGATGGCAAGATGGCAAATTGTTGTCAAAACGTCAGAGGCAACAAAACCAACAAAGACCAAAATGACAACAGGGCGGTTTCTTTCAGAGAGAAATGTACAGTCGTCAACGTGAGAACAGGTCGTTTCAAAGAGGTCTTGTTGCAGTCACTGTTTGCTGTACTGAACACTGGAAATTAAATGACCTGGTAACAAAGGACCACGCCATTAGTGTCTAATACTGCTGCTGTTACATGCTGAATTGGCCCCAGAACTGCGCCATTCGGACCTAGACAGTTAACTTCCAGAATTAACTCATGGAAATTTCATACACCAATTTTCGTCAGTTGGACAAGTAACATATGAGGTGACTGATAAGAATAAAGAGAGATGAACGAGAAGAGAGAAGAGAAAGAGAGAGAGAGAGAGACCCGAGAGAGAAGTGAGAGAGAGAGGGGAGAGAGGAGAGAGAAAGAGCAGGAGGAGAGAGAGAGAGAGCACTGAGTCTCCCCTGTAATAAGGATCGAGAGAGAGAGAGAGAGAGAGAGAGAGAGAGAGAGAGAGAGAGAGAGAGAGAGAGAGAGAGAGAGAGAGAGAGAGAGAGAGAGAGAGAGGAGAGAGAGAGCCCCGAGATAAGGAGAGAGAGAGAGAGAGAGAGAGAGAGAGAGAGAGAGAGAGAAGAGAGAGAAGAGAGAGAGAGAGAGTGAGAAGTAAAGAGGAGAGAGAGAGAGAGAGAAGAGAGAGGAGAGAGAGAGAGAGAGAGAGAGAGAGAGAGAGAGAGAGAGAGAGAGAGAGAGAGAGAGAGAGAGAGAGAGAGAAGGAGAAGTTAAAAAGGATCGAGAGAGATAGAGGAGAGAGGGAGAGGGGAGAAGAGAGAGGAGAGAGAGAGAGAGAGAGAGAGAGCACGAGCACCTATAAGGATAAGAGAGGGAAGGAGAGAGAGAGAGAGAGAGAGAGAGAGAGAGAGAGGAGAGAGAGAGAGAGAGAGAGAGAGAGAGAGAGAGAGAGAGAGAGAGAGAGAACTGTTGAATTGTGTAGAAATTATCTGTCTCTGAATGTCATTGTGCGATGATCAAGTCAAAACTGTGCATGGCTGCTGAATTACGGACTGTATCACATATAATATATTATGCTATTTTTGACAATGATATGTATCCAAGGGATATAATTGACGTGTTCACTGTCTCTTTAAAAAGTGTAACTTCTTTTCTTCTTCTTCTTCCTTCGACAGGGTTTAAGGTAGTTTTTTTTTAAAGTTTTTTTTTTATACCACACCAGTTCTGATGACCTTTGCTTCAGGTTCACGGGAGTCAGAAATGTAAAACTTCAAGTTATCGTTATTCCGAAATTTGATATAAAGTTTGGTCTAATTTAAACTTTGTATGGTGATTACACACATAGATAAGACGTCTTTCTCTCTGTCTCTCTCTGTCTGTCTGTCTCTGCCTCGCTTCCTTTTTCTCTGTCTCTCTCTCGCGCGCGTCCAGAGAGAGAGAGAGAGAGAGAGAGAGAGAGAGAGAGAGAGAGAGAGAGAGAGAGAGAGAGAGAGAGAGAGAGAGAACTCGAACTCGAAAACTTTATTTTACAAAGATTGTAGTTTAGGTTCAGTCAAAAACTTGTCTAACAACTAGTCCTTGCTAAGTTACTGATAAGTAAATATAAAATTACAGGCATCATTTATATACACATAGGCATGAATGAGTGAGAGAGA
>JABMCL010001131.1:267500-277500 GCA_018857735.1 Alviniconcha marisindica
CTTTAGAAACGGCTGGCAGCCCACTTGTGACAGTAACAGGCCCAAAGTATTAAGAACTCTATGATTAACCGGCAGAAGGTACTAAACTCCGCTGAAGAAGGCGAACAGCGCTGCTAAGGAATGGGTAGCTGGCTATAGCAAGCCCACGGCCCACGTGCTCCGCAGAAGGTCACCAGTCAATTAGCCAGTGACGCTCCCGCTGAAGTAAGTATAAGCACGGTGCTTAACGTCCACAGAAACCATAAAGCTTATTAGGGACGGGGAGAAGGGGGGGAGGGGGGGGTGGGGGGGGGGGGGGGGGGGCGTATGGAGGTGGTGGAAGAGGGAGATTATATACCTATCGCTACACTGTCACCACCAGAATGACTCCTGCATTAAAGATGGGCAGCGATGAGAGCCATTTTAATGTTTCATTAACTGCGAGGGACAAAGTCACAAAGAAGACAGTGTTCACAGACCGCAACTTTTGAAGAGAAAGGGGAGCCGAAGCGGATTGGAACCGAGGTCCCTCTGCTTACCAGCCGAACGCCTTAGCGCTAGGCCAAACCGGCTCGCACCCCCGCCCTACAACGTCGTTCGTTGTTTAAATCCAGTTGTCTCCGGAGAGTTACTGGCGGGGACAGAGATCCCAGGAGGTGAGAGGAGGCGGAGGGGTCGGGGAGGGGTGTGGGAGGGGTGGGGGAGGGTGAGGGAGGGGTGCGGGAGGGGTGTGGGAGGGGTGTGGGAGGGGTGGGGGAGGGGCGGCTCCATATCAGAATGATTTTCTGCATTAATCAAAAAGACTGATAGCGGTAAGAGCAAGTTTAATCTTTCACTGATTGTGAAGGGCAAAGTGACAAAGACTGTGTCCATTAACCTCTTCACGGCCCAGCCTATACAATTTCCGGGCTGAAAAGTGCTCACGTAAACCCCTGCAAACGGTATATTCGGTGATCCTTTAACGAATCTACTTCAGTTCTGTGCGTTTTGACAGAAGTCATTTCACGTGTTCATGCGAAGGCGGGAACAGGCCTTAATATTTCAAGTTTGGCACTTTTAGTGGTCGTTTTCCGAGTGACGGCGTGGCAAGCATGGCAGTGAAAGGGTTAAAGCAGCCAGACCACATCGTTCGTCGTTGGTGGGACCGAGATCCCAGGGGGTGGGGGAGGTGTGTGTGTGTGTGTGTGTGTGTGTGTGTGTGGTGGGGGGGGGGGGGGGGGGGGGGGGGGGGGGGGGCGGGCACTATGCCTTAACGCTGCTGTCACCACCATAATGTTTTCTGCATTAAGTCAAAAAGACTGGCAGCGCTGAGAGTAAGGTTAACCCCTTCACTGTCCCAGCCTGTAAAATTTCCGAGCCGAAAGATGCACGGACGCACCTGCAGACAGTATATTTTCCGGTCCTATAACACATCTATACATTTTTTTTAATGAAAATCCTTTCACATGCCAGTGCAAAAAAAAAAAGAAAAAAAAAGGCTTAACCCCTTCACTGCCCCAGCCTGTAAAATATCCGGGCTGAAAGATGCACGGATGCGCCTGCAAACAGTATATTTTCTGGTCCTGTAACACATCTACTTTCAATGCTACGCGTTCTGATAAAACTCCTTTCAAATGCCAGTGCGAAAAAGAAGACAAAAAGGCTTAAGCGTTTCAAATTTTGCACTTTTATTGGTCGTTTTAAAATGGCGTCGTGGCAGTGAAGGGGTTAAAGGTTTCAAATTTCGCACCTTTGCTGGTCGTTTTCAATCGACATCATGGCAGTGAAGGGGTTAATGTTTCATTCTCTGTGAAGGGCAAAGTCAGAAGAGCCAAACACATAAAAGGTTCAAAAGAACGCTGTTTATTAGAACAAAAACACAGTCTGCAAATTTTGGGGGTAATCCCCTTTGTCAAGCTGCAAAACGACACTTAAACAACAGTTAAGCTGGACGAGACAACAACATAACTCAGCCAAAAACAGATAAGTGATTTAGCTTTCATCTCATTTTTCATCGTTTTTCACCGTTTAAGTGTTGTTTAAGTGTCGTTTTGTAGCTTGACAAAGGGGATAATTACCTCGAAATTTGCAGACTGCATTTTTGTCCTAATAAATAGCGTTCGTTTGAACCTTTTATGTGTTTGGATCTTGTTTTAGAACGCTAGCAGTCATTCTCGTTTCAAAGTCAGAAGACATGACAGCGTCGATGAACAGCAACTTGTGAAGAGAAAGGAGAACCGAAGCGGGAAATCGAACCGACGTCGTCCGGTTACCAGCCTAACGGCTTACCACCGGGCCAAACCGGCTCAAACCCTGACCGCTTCGTCTTTTAGAGGAGCTTAAAAGCCTGGCCGTCCCCGTCGGCTGTTCTAAGTGACGCGCGTGCTCCACATCCTGGTGCACACTCCGGTAGCACCGCTTTCCGGCACCTTCCTTGAAGGAAGGATGTCGTAAACCAGTGCTTGGAGTTTGATCCTGGCGCTGAGCTGTCTCGATCTCTGGGAACTAGCTTTCTCAGCAGCCCTCGCGTCGCCTTGTTAGAAGACGAACGTCCAAAAAGCGTTTCTCTGTTTCGCTCACGCAAGGTGTAGTTCGTCTCCAGCTTATTCTGTGGCAGTTCACGAAAAGTGTTTAAGGAGGTAGGTATAATTCACTCTTGGATGTCGCGGCGATCACGGCAGAAAAAAAAGTGAGGAAAATAGGGGCAGCGAGTCGAGCTTTGCTTAATGACTATGTAAAAGGTTTGAGACACTCTGCACCAAAAACCGAAACAGTATTAAGTATACAATGTTCACGTGTGTGTGTGTGTGTGTGTGTGTGTGTGTGTGTGTGTGTGTGTGTGTGTGTGTGTGTGTGTGTGTGTGTGTGTGTGTGTGTGTGTGTGTGTGTGTGTGTGTGTGTGTGGTGAGAGAGAGAGCGTGTGTGTGTATGTTGTGTGTGTGTGTGTGTGTGTGTGTGTGTGTGTGTGTGTGTGTGTGTGTGTGTGTGTGTGTGTGTGTGTGTGTGTGTGCGTGTTGTTAGTGTTATTGTAAAGCGCCCTGTGCTCCCACCTTGTGCGGTAGATGGACGCTCTAGAAATTCTCTTTATTATTATTATTCTCTCTCCCATTCCAATGGAATGAAAACTGCTGAGATGCCATTCCCTGTGCGTCAGCGTCGCATTTAGAGAACAGTGGCATGAATCAGAGAGTTGTGAGGGAACGAAAATCACAAGACAGTTTCCATAAACCGCAGCTTCTGAAGAGAAAGGACAACAGAAGAGAGAAATCCAACCGAGGTCGTCCGGTTACTAGCCTAACGTCTTATGAAACCACTAGGCCAAACCGTCTTACACGTCTTACGCTTCGTCAGTTAGGAGAGCTAGTAAGTCTTAAAAGTTATTTACGCTCCGTCAGTTAGGAGAGCTAGTAAGTCTTAAAAGTTATTTGCGCTCCGTCAGTTAGGAGAGCTAGTAAGTCTTAAAAGTTATTTACGCTTCGTCAGTTAGGAGAGCTAGTAAGTCTTAAAAAGTTATTTACGCTCCGTCAGTTAGAAGAGCTAGTAAGTCTTAAAAGTTATTTACGCTCCGTCAGTTAGAAGAGCTAGTAAGTCTTAAAAGTTATTTACGCTTCGTCAGTTAGGAGAGCTAGTAAGTCTTAAAAGTTATTTACGCTCCGTCAGTTAGAAGAGCTAGTAAGTCTTAAAAGTTATTTACGCTCCGTCAGTTAGAAGAGCTAGTAAGTCTTAAAAGTTATTTACGCTTCGTCAGTTAGGAGAGCTAGTAAGTCTTAAAAGTTATTTACGCTCCGTCAGTTAGAAGAGCTAGTAAGTCTTAAAAGTTATTTACGCTCCGTCAGTTAGAAGAGCTAGTAAGTCTTAAAAGTTATTTACGCTCCGTCAGTTAGGAGAGCTAGTAAGTCTTAAAAGTTATTTACGCTCCGTCAATGTTCGCAGGGTCAACCCAAGACGAAACAAACACACATTCAAAATTCTATACCATTTCAAACAAAAGTCACCAAATCACCAGTAAAACTAAAAGGCGGGCACCCAGTTCAGGACAACATAGTCACAAGCAAACAGCCATGTCCGTAAGTAAGTAACTTGGTGTTTCACGCCCAGTCAACCATTGCGGTTATAATTTATCAGGGCGAAACCATGTCCGTGAAGTCAATAAAAAAAAACTAGCCACAGAGACATGGCAACATAGTCACAAAGAAACACAGCCATGTCCGTCAAGTCAATAATAAACTAGTCATAGGGACATGACAACATAGTCACAAGCAAACACAGCCATGTCTATCAAGTCAGTAATAAACTAGTCATATGGGCATGACAACACAGTCACAAGCAACACAGCCATGTCCGTAAAGTCAATAATAAACTAGTCATAGGGACATGACAACACAGTCACAAGCAACACAGCCATGTGCGTAAAGTCAGTAATAAACTAGACATATGGGCATGACAACACAGTCACAAGCAACACAGCCATGTCCGTAAAGTCAATAATAAACTAGTCATAGGGACATGACAACACAGTCACAAGCAAGCACAGCCGTGTGCGTAAAGTCAGTAATAAACTAAACATATGGGCATGACAACACAGTCACAAGCAACACAGCCATGTCCGTAAAGTCAATAATAAACTAGTCATAGGGACATGACAACTCAGTCACAAGCAAGCACAGCCATGTCCGTAAAGTCAGTAATAAACTAGACACATACACAGAGAGAGAAAGACATGGCAATTAAGACATCTTCTGCGCTCTGTGAGGGCGTTGGTGGCTATGGCGGTATGTTTATTATGTAGCTTCTGAAACAACCACGTCATCCGATAGTTCATTTAAAACAAATCTCTCTCTCTCTCTCTCTCTCTCTCTCTCTCTCTCTCTCTCTCTCTCTCTCTCTCTCTCTCTCTCTCTCTCTCTCTCTCTCTTATATGAAAGCGCGGTTTTCTAGGATATCATCTTTAGAAAATGTACTCGAAGACGTCATTTTGAGAACCCTCCTCGAAAACGAAACTGTTGCGTTACAAGCAGACAGACAGACAGACAGACACACACACACAGACACAGACACACAGACACAGACAGACAGACACACACACACACACACACACACACACACACACACACACACACACCACACACACACACACACACACACACACACACACACACACACACACATGGAGTCGTTAGGTGTGTGTATGAGCAAGACTCGCCCCTATCCACTTGAAGTCCTTTCAAATTGTCAACAATGTCGTCAGTGTCGTTTGTGAACCGCTTTGGCCTAGCGGCAAGGCGTTGGGCTGGTAAGCAGAGGGACCTCGGCTCAAATCCGCCTCGGCTTTCCTTTTTCTTCAAAAGTTGTGGTCTGTGGACACTGTCTGGTGACTTTGTCCCTCACGATTAATGAAATAATAAAATCGCTCTCATCGCTGCCCCTCTTAACGCAGGAGTCATTCTGGTGGTGACAGCGTAGCGACACATATATAATCTCCCTCTTCCCCCACCTCTATACTCCCTTCCTCCCCCCCTTCTCCCCGTCCCTAATAAGCCTTATGGTTTCTGTGGACGTTAAGCGCCATGTTTACTTACTTAATTACTATTCAGTGTCGTTTCTGGCATCCCCCCATCCCCCATCGCCAACTCCACCCCGGCCTTCACTGCCTGCCACCAACACTGAGCCCGAGGAACCACGCTGGTAGAAAACCTCCAGGGATCCAAACCAAAGAGGACCTGCCACAGACAACCGAATTCATCAATACCGTCAAGCCGAGCGTCTGAGGACAATCCTGGAACGCCGAAGAAGAACACAAAGAGGAGAGGAAGCTGACAGCCTTCCCCGGGGTCTTGTAGACAACGCCACAATGTGCCCTGCTGCTAGCTGGCATTGTGTCTGGTACGTGCTGTACGTCGCTGCCGCCGTCCAGTAGACTTACACTCTTTGTGCTGGCCGTCTTGTTTTTGGCGCTGCCGCGCGGCCCCCGAGTCCAGAATCACCAGAGAAAGCGTGGGGCCCGTGCGTGTTAGAAGTTGGTTGGTTACTGGGTTTTAACGTCCCGGCAACCGCGTAGGGTCGCCACGGAACGAATCCCACGCTGAAAGTTATTTTACACCAGTTCAAAGCACAATTAATCAATCGGAAGTTTGGAGCTGAATCACAGCACAGCCAAGAGCAGCAGCAGTCAAGTCAAAAACTGTCACTACAGCGGGCACATCTCAATATTTACAACAACAACAACAACAACAACACCTAACAACACTGACAGAACGTCGGAACCCCCAAACATTATGCTAGAAATACAATGAACAGCTTGAATAATGCTAGAAGTAGAAGGAGAGACTTTAGACGATGAGAGATGTAGAAGGAAGAGTTTGAATAATGAGGGAAGTAGAGGGAATAGCTAGAATGATGAGGGAAGTAGAAGCAAGAGCTTGACTGATGAGGGAAGCAGAAGGAAGAGCTTGCCCCTGATGAGGGAAGTAGAGGGAAGAGCTGGATGATGAGGGAAGTAGAAGGAAGAGTTTGACTGATGAGGGAAGTAGAAGGAAGAGTTTGACTGATGAGGGAAGGAGGAAAGCTGATGATGAGGGAACGAGAGGGGGAGGAAGAGCTTGACTGATGAGGGAAGAGAGGGAAGAGCTGGATGATGAGGGAAGAGAGGGAAGAGCTGACTGATGAGGGAAGAGAAGGAAGAGTTTGACTGATGAGGGAAGCAGAGGGAAGAGCTTGACTGAAATGAGGGAAGCAGAGGGAAGAGCTTGACTGATGAGGGAAGCAGAGGGAAGACTTGACTGATGAGGGAAGTAGAGGGAAGAGCTAGACTGATGAGGGAAGCAGAGGGAAGAGCTTGACTGATGAGGGAAGCAGAGGGAAGAGCTTGACTGATGAGGGAAGCAGAGGGAAGAGCTTGACTGATGAGGGAAGAAGAGGGAAGAGCTTGGTTAACGAGAGTAGTGGAATGCACGGCTTGAACGATAACAGAAGTAGAAGAAGGTGCACAATGTGGACTCAACGGGGTCCGCGAAACAAATTATGAAGTAGCAAACACGTGTCTGATTCACTGTGACTATTCTCACATATTTTGGAGTCTATAGGTATACATTCCGCGGGGCACAGGAATCGTTAACGATGTGAATAGGAAACGATTGGCTCAATCATGAGGATAGTATGTATGTCCTCTTGTAAGTTAGTTGGTGCTTTGAGTCCAGTCAACCACATACAGTATTATCAGGGCTAATGACCTCTTGTGACCACCGTCTTTTCTAAGTAGTTTTGTACACAGTCTGCTCTTTGTGTGATGGTACATTCTGTTAAGTCTTCGTTAGTGTTTCGATTCTTCTACCATCACTACTACTGCCGCTGCCGCTGCTGTTACTGCTTCTTCTTGTTTGTTTTTCTGCTTCGTCCTAAGTGACCTGTTTTTCTGCTTCGTCCTAAGTGACCTGTTTTTCTGCTTCGTCCTAAGTGAACTGTTTTTCTGCTTCATTCCAAGTGACTTGTTTTTCTCCTTCGTCCTAAGTGACCTGTTTTTCTGCTTCGTCCTAAGTGACCTGTTTTTCTGCTTCGTCCTAAGTGACCTGTTTTTCTGCTTCATTCCAAGTGACTTGTTTTTCTGCTTGTCCGAAGTGACCCGATGCGGAAGGGACGCAAAAGTCAAAGAACAGTCTAACTCTTTTTTTCTTTTTTTTTCTTTTTTTCTTTCTCCTACTTTTTTCCTTCGGCTTCTGTGCATGGCGTCGTTCTCGTGACGTCTTTCGAGCACTAATTAACTCCCTTTGTTGATTGTATCTTCGTCCTGATGTCGTTCGGTGGGTTTGACGAGACGCAAAAATACAAGAACTAATTAACTAACTCCACTTCTTCTTTTCCATCTGCTTCTTCTGCTCCTCCTTCTCCTTCCACACCTCTTCCTTTGACTGGGCGTTAAAAACCAATTTCCATTCCATTCCTCCTCCTCCTCCTCCTCCTCCTTCTCTTCTTCTTTCTCCTCCTCCTCCTCTTCTTCTTCTTCTGCTTCTTTTCGGCCCGTCAAATAGAATGAAGGGCTTGAATAATGCTAGAAGTAGAAGTAAAACCTTGGATGATGAGAGAAGTAGAAGGAAGAGTTTGAATAATGACTGATGCGTTAATGCATTAATGAATAATGCATTTCGTGCAGCCATTCTACCCGTTTAGTTTACGAATCAGTACATATAATATTGTGTGTGTGTGTGTGTGTGTGTGTGTGTGTGTGTGTGTGTGTGTGTGTGTGTGTGTGTGTGTGTGTGTGTGTGTGTGTGTGTGTGTGTGTGTGTGTGTGTGTGTGTGTGTGTGTGTGTGTGTGTGTGTAGAGAGAGAGAGAGAGAGAGAGAGAGAGAGAGAGAGAGAGAGAGACAGAGAGAGACAGAGAGACAGAGAGGACAGAGAGACAGACAGACAGACAGACAGACAGACAGACAGACAGACAGACAGAGACAGAGACAGACAGTATAAAAGCAATAAAGATCAACGAAGCAAAATAATGTACAGTAATTAAAATGTTTAGCATCAGTTGTGTGCAAGTCACTGAAGTGTAGAAGCAGTAAATCAAAATTTTATCTGCAGACGGTTTACAGTTCTTTTGGAAACTTGATGAATCCTTTGAATAATAAACAAATGATGCAGATTTGACCTTCCGTGATTCGCGACTGTGTTACTGGTGTTGTGTGATTGATGTAATAATAACAATACCGAAGACTTGTGCCACAGATTAAGCTATAAACACCAGTAGACGCTCTACAATAAAACATCGTAACAGAAAGAAATATGCAGTCATCACACCCAAAGCCGGTCCACGTTTACCTTCAACCTTATTAAATCAAACCAACGATTCCGTCAAGGCAGCAGTAGCCTTGTGTATACTCAAAGCAATGCAGAATTTCAGTTTAACACAGCACAGCACAACACAACACGCACACACGCACGCACGCACACACGCATACACACACGCACGCACGCACGCGCGAGCGCGCGCGCGCACACACACACACACACGCACACATCGAGGGAAGAGGAAAGAGGCTGTGCGGTAGTGTTGCTTGCGAAGGGGTAACAAAACGTGCATGTAGCGAATGAACCTTTCGGCACGACTTGTCACCACATGTTGACAAAACGTGCATGTAGCGAATGAACCTTTCGGCACGACTTGTCACCACGTGTTGACAAAACGTGCATGTAGCGAATGAACCTTTCGGCACGACTTGTCACCACGTGTTGACAAAACGTGCATGTAGCGAATGAACCTTTCGGCACGACTTGTCACCACGTGTTGACAAAACGTGCATGTAGCGAATGAACCTTTCGGCACGACTTGTCACCACGTGTTGACAAAACGTGCATGTAGCGAATGAACCTTTCGGCACGACTTGTCACCACGTGTTGACAAAACGTGCCGGGATGACAATACGTGCTGCAGTAACATCCTTGTTCTTTTCGTCTTCTCCTCAGTCATCTTTTTCTTCTCCTTGTTCTTTTTCTTCTACTCTGATAGAACCGTCATGGTTAACTGGGCATCAAAAAACAGTTATATCTGTTTATCTGCTTTCTTCTTGTTCTTGTTCTTGTTCTTGTTCGTCTTTTGCTTTAATTAGTTTTTATTTTGTTTTTATTTGTCTTTTAAATATTTGCCTTTTCATTTTGTTAGGCTTGGTTTAATTCTCTCTCTCCCCCTCTCTCCCCCCTCTCTCCCCCCTCTCTCCCCTCCCCCCCCCCCCCCCCCCCCCCCCCGAATTTTCTTCCAACATAAACTATGCTGAGCAGTGAGTCAGAATTTGTTTGCTTTTTACTTGTGATTGGATGTATTTGAATTTTGCTCTAATATGACATTCTCGCTTGACTGGAAGTTCTGCATCATGAATCCCGAATCAACCTCATCTCCCCCTGGTGTTTTATTTCTTGCTTTATCCGTTTTCAATTTTTTTTAAAGAAAAGAAAAAAAGAAAACGGTTTCTGTATCAACTGGTTAGACGGATTGCTGAAAAGTTCTGAATACGTGCGCGCGACTATGCTATTTTATTCACCCTATTTTCATTTCTGT
>JABMCL010001131.1:282500-287500 GCA_018857735.1 Alviniconcha marisindica
ATAACACATCTACTTTCAATGCTATGCGTTTTGATGAAAATCAATTCACATGCCATTCCCAAAAAAATGAGACAAAAAGGCTTAAGGGTTTCAAAGTTCGCACTTTTAAGGGTGGTTTTCAAATGACGTCGTGGCAGTGAAGGGGTTAAAATACAGTTGCGGCTCACTAAAAAAAACAAATCTGACTCCACTGCCGCCAATGAAGTCGAACAAACCAACATTATTAAAGCCCCCATACAGATTCACTTAAGTTAGGAAATGTTGGAGAATGTTGTAAAGCGCAGTGAGTTTGTGTACACCAGAGAATATCGCGCTGTAACAAAAGTTATCTATTATTATTATTACGATTTATCATTATGGAAAAGCAGAGCCCAGGAGCTGCGTGGAAGTGGAGGTAGCCGTCCTGGGCTGTCCGTCCCTGGTATCTGTAGACGCAAAGCAACATTGAACTTGAACAAGAAAGCAGGAACGAACAGACGTCTTTAAAGTACAGTTGCGGCTCACTAAAAACGAAAACAAAACAAACGAAAAACAAAACAAAAATTGACTCCATTGTCAACATGTTGAAAAGGTGGCGGTAAATAAGTCTGACGAACTTCTTTAACGTTGTTTTACGTCCACAGAGACCAAAAGTTAGGGACGGGAGCCCATGACGCCCACCTCGTCTTAATGTGGATGAGGGAAGAAAGGTATAAGGGGATTTGAGAGCCTAGGCCCACCTCCCTATTCACACAGCTCCTGAACTCTGATCCAACGAACATCCTTTCTTTTCATGGCGCTTTACGTCCACAGAAGCCATAAGGCTTATTAGGGACTGGGGAAGAATGGGATAGGGAATGAGAGTCCAGGCCCACCTCCCTGTTCACACACAGCTCCTGGGCTCTGATCCAACGAACATCCTTTCTTTTCATGGCGCTTTACGTCCACAGAAGCCATAAGGCTTATTAGGGACTGGGGAAGAATGGGATAGGGAATGAGACCCCAGGCCCACCTCCCTGTTCACACGGTTCCTGAACTCTGATCCAACAAAGTAAACATGGTGCTTAACGTCCACAGAAACCATAAGGCTTATTAGGGACGGGGAGAAGGGAGGAAGGGGGTATGGAGGTGGGGGGAGAGGGAGATTATATATTTACCTCTACACTGTCACCACCAGAATGATTCCTGCATTAAGACGGGCAGCGATGAGAGCCGTTTTAATGTTTCATTAGGAAGTGATGGACAAAGTCACAAGACAGTGTCCACAAACCACAACCTTTTTGAAGAGAAAGGAGAGCCGAAGCGGTATCGAACCGAGGTCCTTCCGCTTACCAGCCTAACGCCTTACCGCTGGGCCAAACCGGCTGACGATCCAACGAACGGACAAGCTGGAGCTTTACAGCACATGGAGAGCAAGGATCTGACTTTGTTGATCTAGCTGCGCCAGCGATCGGGGTACGCAGCTGTAAGTTATGATTGATAGGAAGGTCCGCACTGAACTGTGGTGCGTGGCTCGACCGTGCCTTTGTAGAGAGAGAGAGAGAGAGAGAGAGAGAGAGAGACAGACAGACAGACAGACAGACAGACAGACAGAAGACAGACAGAGAGACAGAGAGAGAGAGACAGACAGACAGACAGACAGACAGACAGACAGACAGACAGACAGAAGACAGAGAGAGAGAGAGAGAGAGAGAGAGACAGAGACAGAGACAGAGACCCGAGACAGAGACAGAAGACAGACAGACAGACAGACAGACAGACAGACACAAAGAGAGAGAGAGAGGAGAGAGAGAGAGAGAGAGAGAGAGAGAGAGAGAGAGAGAGAGAGATTGATTGATTGATTGATTGATTGAACTTTATTTCTCAACGGTGAAGATATTAGCACAAAGGCCGACTCACATATCTGCCGTTGCTACAGTACTACTAATAACCAAGACATTCACAGTTAAATATTATTACAGAGGAGAGAGAGAGAGAGAGAGAGAGAGAGAGAGAGAGAGAGAGAGAGAGAGAGAGAGAGAAGAGAACTCGAACTCGAACTCGAAAACTTTATTTTTTACAAGGATTGTAGTTTAGGTTTAGTCAAAAACCTGTCTAACAACTAGCCCTTGCTAAGATACTGATGAATAAATATAAAGTTACAGGCATCATTTATATAGCATGAGAGAGGAAGAGGAAGAGAGAGAGAGAGAGAGAGAGAGAGAGAGAGAGAGAGAGAGAGAGAGAGAGAGAGAGAAAACTCGAAAACTTAATTTTTTACAAGGATTGTAGTTTAGGTTTAGTCAAAAACCTGTCTAACAACTAGCCTTGCTAAGCTACTGATGAGTAAATATAAGTTACAGGCATCATTTATATACATATAGGCATGAGAGAGAAGAGAGAGAGAGAGAGAGAGAGAGAGAGAGAGAGAGAGAGAGAGAGAGAGAGAGAGAGGGCTGTCATGCTGTGGTCGGCATTGGTCGAATCACATGACTAGCGCTTTCCAAACCATGTGACAGCCCGAACATCAACGCGTCAAGTGAGCCAAGGCGGTGACATGTTTATGACGGAGGCTGTGATTACGAATCGATTAGATCTGGGCGATTGAATCTCCCGTGTCCGCTGGTCTCAGACAGATCTTTTTTGTGTGTCAGGGTACTTGCCATGCAAACTGGGCTTCGCCGAGAAATTGGCAGTGAATTTGTTTACTTCTTTTTCAGTTTGAATGTTTCGGTGCCAGAATTGAAGAGTATTATCAGATGGTAGGGTGTGGGGCGGGGGCAGGAGAGAGAGAGAGAGAGAGAGAGAGAGAGAGAGAGAGAGAGAGAGAGAGAGAGAGAGAGAGAGAGAGAGAGAGAGAACTCGAACTCGAAAGCTTTAATACTCAAGGATAGTAGCGTTAGGTCCATTTGGACCTGTTTAACAGCCAGTCCTTTCTATATTACAAACACAAATAAGCACGACTATACCACAAATGGAAATTATAAGCACGAATAAGCAAATGATTAATGCAGTTTCACGGAGTTCCTACAAATGTGCAGAAACATCGGAATTAAATTTCTTTCATGGACATACATGTATACAACTATACATTCTTAAGGCAAACATGTGATTTAAACAGTTCGTCCAAATTTGACGAAAGGTTATTCTCAGACATATATTTGTGCAGATTACGTTTGAAACAAGGAAGATAAATGCAGGATTTTATGTTTTGAGGCAGGGAATTCCAGAGGGACGCTCCAGCGAAGGATATGCTAGTTTTAAACAAGTCATGCCTTGGCCTTGGCACGTAGAGGTTATTCCTGGAGTTAGTGTAGTGGGACTGGTGACTAATGGAGAGAGAGAGAGAGAGAGAGAGAGAGAGAGAGAGAGAGAGAGAGAGAGAGAGAGAGAGAGAGAGAGAGAGAGAGAGAGAGAGAGAGAGAGTACACCGATTCCAGTGGTAATCAAATATCAGCTTGTGTGAAAATACGACTTTAAATGTTTTAGCCACTATTACATACACGTCGATGTAGGAGCTCCTACACGTTTTTCAACCTGTCTAACAATAACAATATACTTTATTCATCCCAGCGCAGAATGAAAGCTGTCGTTCGATCGCACAACGAAGAACGTATCTCAGTAATTCTAAGTCCTGAACCACACGCACATACACACTGTTAGACATACCCCCCCCTTTCTCTCAATCTGCATATATACTAATAGCAAACTTCCAAATTACCCGGAATAATGCTTTCTCTGTCAAACCAAAAGGTAAAAACTCTCAAATTAAAGAAAAATCGTTAGGTTCACGTTAGTCTAAAGA
Source organism: Alviniconcha marisindica (assembly GCA_018857735.1). Taxonomy (NCBI): domain Eukaryota; kingdom Metazoa; phylum Mollusca; class Gastropoda; family Provannidae; genus Alviniconcha; species Alviniconcha marisindica. Next base: position 286,264 of record JABMCL010001131.1, read on the forward strand.
GGCTGGCGCCCGAACCGCGGAAGACAAGCAGACAAACGGAGTAAAGAGGGAAAGAGAAACAAGGCTTCGTGTTCTGTGGGAAGAAGCGGAGAGATAATAGAGACGGAGCTGTTTGAGATTTGCGTCAAGTAGGGGACAAAAAGCTCCGTGCCCCTTTCATGTGTCGTGATCGACTCTGTCGCTTGGCAGCGTGGAGGGTGGGCAATAAAATAACAAACCATTAAGGATGGAGCTCTCTGAAGTCACGGTCCTCCGCCACTCGTACTGCGTCTCACGCAGTCTCTTGACTTAATAGGCTCGTCTGGTTCCCGCTCTTTTCAGAGCTCAGGAGCTGTGTGAAAGTCGAGGTGGCTGTCCTGGGCTCCCCGTCCCTAATAAGCCTGACGGTTTCTGCTGTGGGCGTCAGAGCACAGGAGCTGTGTGAAAGTCGAGGTGGCCGTCCTGGGCTCCCGTCCCTAATAAGCCTACGGTTTCTGTGGACGTAAAGCAACACTCAACAACATCTACAAGCTGTGGACGTAAAGCGACACTGAAGCATCTCAGGAACTGTGTGAAAGTCGAAGTGGCCATCCCTAATAACCCTGGTGGTTTATGTGGACGTAAAGCAACATCGAAACCAAACCGCTCCTTGTCTCCACCTTCCTTTTGGTGGGAGGATGTATAGGCTGATGCAGAGCTCAGGAGCTGTGTGAAAGTCGAGTGCATTCAGAGCTCAAGAGCTGTGTGAAAGTCGAGTGAATTCAGAGCTCAGGAGCTGTGTGAAAGTCGAGTGCATTCAGAGCTCAGGAGCTGTGTGAAAGTCGAGTGCATTCAGAGCTCAGGAGCTGTGTGAAAGTCGAGTACATTCAGAGCTCAGGAGCTGTGTGAAAGTCGAGTGAATTCAGAGCTCAGGAGCTGTGTGAAAGTCGAGTGCATTAAGAGCTCAGGAGCTGTGCGAAAGTCGAGTGAATTCAGAGCTCAGGAGCTGTGTGAAAGTCGAATGCATTCAGAGCTCAGGAGCTGTGTGAAAGTCGAGTGCATTCAGAGCTCAGGAGCTGTGCGAAAGTCGAGTGCATTCAGAGCTCAGGAGCTGTGTGAAAGTCGAGTGCATTCAGAGCTCAGGAGCTGTGTGAAAGTCGATGTATCCGCCGTGGGCTCCCCGTCCCTGTTAAGCTTGATGGTTTCTGTGGACGTAAAGCAACACCGAAACGACCTTTATCAGAGCTCAGAAGCTGTGTGAAAGTCGAGGGCTCCCCGT
>JABMCL010001131.1:292500-302500 GCA_018857735.1 Alviniconcha marisindica
TGTCTTCCTCCGCCTCAAGTCTCTGTTTGTTGTCTGTTGAAGTCGTGTGTAAATTACGTTTTGTACAGTCAATATACTTGTGTGTGCGCGGGTGCCTCTCTCTCCCTCGGTGTGTGTGTGTGTGTGTGTGTGTGTGTGTGTGTGTGTGTGTGTGTGTGTGTGTGTGTGTGGTGTGTGTGTGTGTGTGTGTGTGTGTGTGTGTGTGTGTGTGTGTGTGTGTGTTTGCGCTTGGAGTAGTTTCCAGCAACCCGCACATCCGACTTATGAACCATGCACACTAAAACAAACCACCCCACAAGGTACTCCCGAAATTGGAACAGCCAGGTTCGTGTTCCAGTCTGCTGCCAGCGTCTATAGCGTCTAGACCAGTAGTCTTCTGCTGCATCTTGGGACATCAACTTGCTGTTGACATCTGGGACGATTGGCGGAACTTGAGACATCAGCGTGATATTGACGTTTGAGACATCTTGGGACATCCTCTTGCCTTGGTGTGGATTTTGAGACATGAAATTGCAGTTGGTGTATGGGAAAACTATGGAATCAGTTTTAAGTTGAAGTATGGGGTATCTTGGGGATATCAACTTGCAGTTGACGTTTAGGGCATTTTACGAAATATAATAGCAATTGAAATTAAGGACCTCTGATGGACACCGATTTGCCGTTGACGTTTGGGACATTTGACATCAAATTACAGTTGACATTTAGGACACCATATAGACACAAAAGTGCAGTTGACGTTTGGAACATCAAATTGCAAATGACGTCCAGGACATCTTGTGAATATCAAACGGCAGTTGATGTTCAGGGCATCTTATGGGCAGCAAATGACGTTTTGGACATTTTGTATCAAATCGCAATTGACGTTCAGGACTACCATTGGCGGAACTGCCATAAGTATAATTTTGTCGCAAAAAGGATATGTGTTTGTCGCGACAAGCATACTTTTGTCGCGACAAAAGACGTGTTTTGTCGCGACAAACACGTGTTTTTTTGCGACAAAAGTAAGCTTGTCGCGACAAATATAAAGTTTTTTTCGCGACAAGCATATTTTTGTCGCGGCAAAAGACGTGTTTTGTCGCGACAAACAGGTGCTTATCGTGTGATACAAATATGATACTTATGACAGCTCTCACCAATGATACAAAAGATGCTAGGAATGCCAAACTGCAGTTGCCATTTCGGGACAAAAGACCTCGTCAAGCCACTCAGCCGTGCCAGCCGTCCTCAACGCAATGCTGCTGCAGGTTGTCAGGCTGCAGCGATGACCACGCAAGAAAACACGACGCCTGGCAGTTTCTGTTTTTGACAAACAGACGGCGGAAATTGGTTCCTTTGAAGCGAGTTTAACAGAGTTTGACAAGAAAATGAGGAATCAACAACCGGCTTTGTTAGAAGTGAACGATATCCGTGACTCTAAATGAACTTTCGCGAAAGGCGCAAGTGCTAAACAATGGCAGCATAAAAATAAAAAACTGAATTCAAAATCGATCAGAGTGAATGTTTATAGCCAGTAGGCAGAGCAGTTTGCTGCTGTTTCTCCATTACACTGCCCTTATGAACGGGATGGCTTGGCTCATTCTGTCTAAATGGGACGAAAAGCTTACAGATTACTTCCTTAAAGACCAATCGACTTTGGCCCTAAAGGCAAGGGTATAAAAAACAAGGCTTGCGCAGAAATCCTTTCGACGAAACCGTTTTGTAGGAACCGTTCATGTCGGGGGGGAGAAACAGATCTGAGGAAAAAAGAAGGTAACAGGCCCGTTTAACACGCAGACAAAAATAGACACCTGGTTCTGTCCGTTGGCCTAACCTTACCGTATAGATATAAGACGTTACTGTTCGTCCGTTCCGCTTTGTCTAGAGTAGTTAATTGTCTGCCTCTGTCTGCTTGCTTGTACGTGTGTGTGTGTGTGTGTGTGTGTGTGTGTGTGTGTGTGTGTGTGTGTGTGTGTGTGTGTGTGTGTGTGTGTGTGTGTGTGTGTGTGTGTGTGTGTGTGTGCACAGTGTGTGTGTGCCACGTGTTGTGTGTGTGTGGTGTGTGTGTTGTGTGTGTGTGTGGTGTGTGTGTGTGTGTGTTGTGTGTGTGTGTGTGTGTGGTGTGTCCACGTGTGTGTGGTGTGTGTGTGTGTGTGTGTGTGTTGTGTGTGTGTGTGTGTGTGTGGTGTGTGTGTGTGTGTGTGTGTGTGTGTGTGGTGTGTGTGTGCCACGTGTGTGTGTGTGTGTGTGTGTGTGTGTTGTGTGTGTGTGTGTGTGTGTGTGTGTGTGGTGTGTGTGTGTGTGTGTGTGTGTGTGTGTGTGTTTTGTGTGCTCGTGCTCTGTCTGTCTGTCTGTCTGTCTGTCTCTCTCTGTCTCTCCTCTGTCTGTCTGTCTGTCTGTCTCTGCTCTCTGTCTCTGTTCTCTGTCTCTGTCTGTCTCTGTCTCTCCTGTCTCTGTCTGTCTGTCTGTCTCTCTCTGTGTCTCTGTCTTCCTGTCTCTGTCTGTCTCTCTCTGTCTGTTTCAGTCTCTGTCTCTCTATCTCTGTATCTATCTGTCTCTGTCTCTCTGTCTCTGTCTGTCTGTCTCTCTCTCTCTCTCTATCCAGCTTACCTCTTTACTTTCTGAATCCTCCAAGTAGACTGACCTAGGTGACTGTTTCAGGGGGTCTGGTCTGGTCGGTACATGATGTCTGTACAAGTGTCAAAGACACACCAAGTCTCGAACCACGCCCCTCCCCCTGAACAATCGGCGGCAGACGAACGAGTTTTCAACCCCACCGGTGGCACCAGTGCACTCAAATAACAGACTGTACGACCGGAACAGGTCTAACAGAATCAAAACACAGAAAGGTTCAAACGAACGCTTATTTATTTTGACACGGACACACGGTGTGCACATTTTCGGGGGAATTTCCACAAAACGGCACTTACACAACAGATAAACGGTTAAAAACGATGCAAAATGAGCGAGAGAGAAAAAAGCTATCTTGTTTCGGTAGAGTTTTTGTCGCTTGTTCAGCGCTTCTAACAGAATAAGACACAACCCCACCTGTGACACGAGTGCATTTAAATCACAGACTGTAGGATAGGAACAGGTAGAGAGCCGGTTTGGCCCAGCGGTAAGGCGTTAGGCTGGTAAGCGGAAGGACCTCGGTTCGATACCGCTTCGGCTCTACTTTCTCTTCAAAAAGGTTGTGGTTTGTGGACACTGTCTTGTGACTTTGTCCATCACTTCCTACTGAAACATTAAAATGGCTCTCATCGCTGCCCACCTTAATGCAGGAATCATTCTGGTGGTGACAGAGTAGCGATAGGTATATAATCTCCCTCTCCCCCCACCTCCATACCCCCTTCCCCCCCTTTTCCCCGTCCCTAATAAGCCTTATGGTTTCTGTGGACGTTAAGCACCATGTTTACTTACTTACTAGGAACAGTTCTAACAGAAAAAAGACACTACTTATGTTTGGTCCTAAACGATAACAGATCATTATGGAAATGTCTCTCATTTCCATCAACAGAACTACGCTTAATTTCCATTCATTCAGCACTTCATTCCCCCCCCCCCCACCCCCCCCCCCCACCCACCGCCCCAACCCCCCCATCCCTCCGCTTCCTAAGGGAGACCGGGGATGTCTGATGTACCACTTCTGTCTGGAATGTCAGGGATGCCATTTGATTCTTCTTTCCGATCTCCTCTCTTGACTTTCTACCTGGTCCCGTGGCACTTTGTGTCTTGTCATGTTTCTGCTACAGGCACATTCTGCTGACCCCCATAGCCCTGATATAATAACCCTTTGTGGTTGGCTGGGCTCAAAGCACCAACTAACTAACAAATCCTGACCCCCACCCCCACCCCTACCCCCACCCCCCCTCACCACCACCACCACCAACCCAACCCAACCCCACTCTCCGCGCCTGGAAAAATCTCCAAAATATTTAGCGAAGAGATAGTGTTTTTTTGTATGATTTTTATTTATTTTTATTTTTATTTTTTAGAACAGCTGGGAGCTGATAGTTCGTGCAGCTTGCTGCCATATGACACGCGTTTGCCATCGTGCATTTTAAAAAGAAAACAATTTGTTTTTGTTTTTGTTTCTACACATTTCTCTTTTTATTTATTTCTTTTTCCTGTTGATAAATCAGACACGGAATGGTGGACGATATATACCAACACCAGCATGTCCTAGTCTTAGCCCCCCCCCCCCCCCCCCCCCCCCCCCCCCCCACCAACCCCCCCGCTCCCGTTAAGTCTGGAATGGGCCAGAATTACAGCTGAGCACACTTTCGTTTAAGTTTACTTTGCTAATGTCTCCCCGCCCCGTTCTTTCAAGTTTATTTCTTCCTAGCCTTCACCCAACAGTAAGTGATGTACGTATAACGTGAAGTTTGAATTGTATTTGTTGTAATGATGGTGATGATAATGGTGATGATGATGATGGTGATGATGATGATAATACAATACGTAGCACTTCTACAGAGCAATGTCAATAACACGACTTAGCTCACAGCGCTTTACACAAGCATGTATGTAGATATATATATATATATACACTGTACAGCAGGAGAGAAAAAAAATCATCGTATTAACATCACCTGCTTCTCCCCCAGAACACACACGCACATCCACTCAATAGTCAAACTGTGCAGAAACGGTGCTTGTAATAACTACTACTGCTGCTGCTACTACTACTGCTGCTGCTACTACTACTGCTGCTGCTACTGCTACTACTACTACTAATACTACTAGTGAGGCCTTCTCAAATGAGTCCTACTACTGCTACTGCTACTGCTACTGCTACTGCTACTGCTACTACTACTACTACTACTACTACTACTACTACTACTACTACTAGTGAAGTCTTAGAGCGCCCTTTCTCAAATGAGCTATAGGCGTGTCCATTTCATACTAAAAACAACAAAACAACAACAACAACAACAACAACAACAACAACAAAACAACAACCAACAACAACCGACGACACCGTGTACATTGTGGACCCCAATGTACTGGAGATTTGTTGACTTGAGTTTCACCCTGATGTAATCTCCGCGGTTGGCTTGGCTGTGAAAGTCAAGGATCGTTCAGTGGTTGCTTCTAGTACCGGAAATTAGAATGAAAATTGCATCCTAATGAATGTTTGGGAGGCAAAGGCTGCTGCAGACATTCCTCCGCAGGCTGGAATGAATTTTCGAATCTCTTATTTGTTGGCTAACCACAAGGGTCTCCACTGCAAGGCATTGTGAACGCTGGCAGAAACTGTTGGCAGAAAGGGAGTGAAGAACTCTGGGTGAAGAGGGAAGGGGGATGGGGTGGGGGAGGGGTGGGGTGGGAAGAAAGGGGTAGGGGGAAAAAGAAGAAAGAGAGGGGGGGGAAAAAAGGGGGGGGGGGGGGGGGGGAGAAGAAGAAGAAGAAGAAGAAGAAGAAGAAGACAAGGCAGACTGATTGGACGGATGAGTAAATGAATGAAGTGAGGAAGGATTGAGTAAAGGAAGATCGCATGCACGGAGAGTAAAACAACAGAAGAAGAAAAAAGGAAGAAGAAGAAGGAAAAGAAAGAAAAAACGAAGAAAGAAATACAACAGAAAAAACAACAACAACAAAAAATAAAATAAACGATAGAAAGGGAAAAGGGAAGAAAGAAATAATAAAGAGGGACAGTAAATGACAACAGCAACAAACAGAAAAGAGAGAGAAAAAATAAAAGAAAGAAAGAAAGAAAGAAAGAAAGAAAGAAAGAAAGAAAGAAAGAACAGTAAAGACAGTACAGACAGTAAAGAAAAACACAGTAAAGAAAAACAGACAGTAAAAGGAGAATATTTTTTTTAACGTGCCGTCAACCGCACGGCGTCAACTCGGGAAAACAACGACAAAAAAAAAACAACCAAAAAAAAAAAAAAAATCCGCCACCACAACAACAGCAGTACGAGAAACTCATAACAAAAACAACAACAACAACAACAACAACAAAAAGACAGAAGACAAGAGAATCAGTGATTCTGATCTTTCATTTTAACGTCCTGTCGACCGCACAGGGTCACCTCAGTAGAGAGAGAGAGAGAGAGAGAGAGAGAGAGAGAGAGAGAGAGAGAGAGAGAGAGAGAGAGGAGAGAGAGAGAGACGAGAGAGAGAGAAGAGAGAGGAGAGAGAGAGAGAGAGGGAGGGACGGGAGGAGGGAGGGAGGGAGAGAGGAGAGAGAGAAAAGAGAGAGGAGAGAGAGGAGAAGAGAGAGAGGAGAGAGAGAGAGAGAGAGAGAGAGAGAGAGAGAGAGAGAGAGAGAGAAAGACAAACAGAAAGAAAGAAAGAAAGACAAACAGAAAGTGTATACAGACAGAGACAAGCAGACCAAAAGGCAGACGGACAAGCAGCCAACAAAGGGTCCACGAGTGCACCGTTATAAGGGTAACATTGTCTGGCACTGGCAGGCCGGCGCTGCTAGCGCTGTCCAGCGGCGTCATGTCCAAGCAGTAGACGGTGCCAGTCACAGGGTCCTTTAGTCCACAGACGGTCCCCCGCCACCACAACCCCCCCACCTCCACCATCCGCCCCTCCTCTGCACCCTCTAACCCTATCAATGCCAAAGAATGTTTGCTGCTTGTACCAGTCTTTTGTCAAAAAACAAACAAACAAAAAACAAAACAAAAAATGAAAGAAAGAAAGAAAACAAAAAGAGGGAAAAGAAAGTTGCCTGAAAAAGTTAACTTTTCCAACCAGGAGCGGCCATTTAAGGAAATTGTTTGAATTTTTTGTTTTTACTAGCCCGTCTTTCGGGATTGTCCCTTGTGTGATGAACAAAGTGTTGGTGAATTGAACTGAATTTAATTTCTATACACGAGAACATGCGAGCAGTCAGAGTTCAAGCAGGGCACAATAATAATAATAATAATAATAATAATAATAATAATAATAATAATAGCAGTTATTTCTATAGCGCGGTATCTCACTGAGATACCATGAGAGCACACCGCGCTTTCCACGATCAGCACATCATTGAAAACAAGACAAACATTATATTGTATTCCCTCCACGCATACGCACACATATACACACACATATAAACACCCACATGCACACACACTCATATACACACACATGTGCACCCCCCCCCCCCTCACATAGACCCAACCCCCACCCACCCACACCCATCCCGATACCCCCCCCCCCCACACACACACACACGCACGCACGCACACGCACGGCACGCACGCACGCACGCACGCACGCACGCACGCACGCACGCACGCACGCACGCACGCACGCACGCACACACACACACACACACACACACATTTAAAAAAAAATATTATTAAAATAAGATTTAAAAAAAGCTTGTGATTTGGAGAAGAGACAATTTTGTGTTTTGGGCGACAACATTTTGTGTTTGTGGCGACAAATATTTGTTTGTGGCGACAAAAATCGATGTTACGACAGCTAGCTCCCGCCAGTGATAGAGCACCGCCTCTCTTGGACTGTTGCTGAATCTTTCAAGCACCGAACAAGCTGTAAAAACTCAACCAAAACAAAATAAGTCTTTTTCTTTCATTTTTCATCGTTTTTTGACCGTTTATCTGTTGTTTAAGTGTCGTTTTGTGGCTTGATAAAGGGGCTTTCCCCGAAAATGTGCATACTGTGTGTCCGTCTTAAAACAAATAAGCGTTCGTTTGAACCTTTTTGTGTTTGGAGCTTTTCTCTTCTCGTCTGGGTTTGTTTCTCTTCTAGTTCGCAGCTTTCTTCTTGTGCTTGGACCCCACTTTTGGAATTCACTCCCACAAGACCTTCCGCATTGCTCAAACCCGTCACCTTTTTGGAACGGAACTGAGGACTTTCCTTTTCTCACAGTACTTCCGTCCCGACTAATATCAATTATACCCATTTTCTGCGACAGAATGTGTGTGTGTGTGTGTGTGTGTGTGTGTGTGTGTGTGTGTGTGTGTGTGTGTGTGTGTGTGTGTGTGTGTGTGTGTGTGTGTGTGTGTGTGTGTGTGTGTGTGTGTGTGTGTGTGTGTGTGTGTGTGTGTGTGTGTGTGTGTGTGTGTGTGTGTGTGTGTGTGTGTGTGTGTGTGTGTGTGTGTGCGTGCGTGCGTGCGTGTGTATGTGTGTGTGTGCGTGCGTGCGTGCGTGCGTGTGTGTGTGGGGTGGTGTGTTTGCGTGAGTGTGTGTGTATGTATGTGTGTGCACGCGGACGTGGTTTGAATTCATTGCGTTTACTTGTTGATTACACCCTACCCCACTCCTAAAAACAAAACCCAAAAATTCCAATAATAATCAAAGTGCGTTAGTAGGACTGTGCACTGCATGCGTATCGAAATATTGCGGGTAGGTTGATAATAATATCCATCATGTGAGCGATCAGGGCGTAGACGTGCGCATTATAAGTGCACTTTATTATTGTTTTTCATCTTCCTCTACTTGTTGTTTGTCTGAAGCAGATATCTTGGGACGTAGAGCTGTGTTTAGTGGTCTGCAGGCCTCCTGGTCTATAATGCGTTTGGTTTGTGATTTGCAATGGCTCTCTGGGCCGCCAGGAAAAAATCATCTTCGGTTTTTATTCGGGCTTTTTGTTTTTGTTTTACTGACCCCTTTGGGGAATGTTCTTTTCAGGAACGTCACATTTTCTCTGGATATTGACTGATCGCAGGGCATCTATATGTCTGTCTGTCTGTCTGTCTATGTCTGCCTGTCTGTCTGTCAACCGTGATTTAATTGTCATGGTCGACTGGACGTATAATCCAAGTTCCTTCCCTCCTTCCTGTCTGTCTTTCTGTCTGTTTGTAGGTCTGTCTCTCTCTCTACTATATATCCTTGTTTCTTTCTTTCTTTCTTTTTAACACAAAGATACAGACATAGGGCATTCGAGGACACGTGGCATTGATGCATTCAACATTTCATAAGTGATATAAACTTGAAATGAAAGAATACACTGGGTAACGAAGGGTAGCTGCATATCTGCAGGCTACATAGGCTTGAGATTAAATACATGTACGCATGGATTCTAGGACATTTTTTGCAAGGAACATTAGTCTGCAAAAAATTGGCATGTAAGGTTCCAATTGGAAGAGAAACATGAACATGTCATCTTAGCACTTTATTCCTCTATTTTGTGTGTGTATAACATTTGTTTTCCTGAATATATCAGTGCATCGGCTGTTGTTGTTGTTGTTGTTTTTGTAAATATTTTACATTTATATAGAGACTACTGCTAGGCGAGTAGCAGAATAAAATCAAAGACGTTCTCTGTTTTGATGTCATCATCAGTTCCAAATGACATTAGACATTTAGACAGTCTTAATCTGTAGCAGGAGGTACATTTTTAATCGAATAGGACCAAAAACCGCGCCCAGAACTGTTGGCTGTGTGCACATTGCCAAAATATGTGTTGCATACCGTCCTTAGCAATGAGACAAAAGCTGTACTTATTGTCGTCGGATATTGATCTCATTAAGAATCACGTTTGCTCCAGTTATTCTATGCCTAGTTCTCATTTGAAACCAGTTCACATTAACGTCACGAATTTTACCCAGTTGATGAAAACAGGACTGCCACGCTATATTTCTCTGAAGTTTATCTTTCCATTTTGAGCAGCAGTTGGGTTTTACATCATTTTCGTTTAATAACGCGAAAGAAGAAGAAACAGATTTATACTGATTCATCTGTCAACGTTACAGGCGCGGTGTGATGTAGGTGACATGGCAACAAGACGAGCCAGTTGGGAGGAAGCTGGCGTCATCTCGGCAGTTGTGGGAGGGAAAAAGGGAATGGGGTGGGCGTGGGGGTGGGCGTGGGGGGTGCAAAAATGAAGGAAAACCACCCAGACACTTCAGGGAGGAAATGCGATTAAAACATAAAGAATCATACGGATGTAGCTCGCTTTTTATGAATAATGTAAATCCTGTCTATTTTCTTACGAGAATGCATTCTCAAGATCTGTCGGACATCTAGATTGCCCGTCGCCTCGGTTTCTGTTGTGTAGTTGTCGTGGGAGTTCTGGTGGGTTACTTTGGGAAGGACTCTGTTTGTCCTTGTCCTG